>MJUT01004637.1:74260-84555 GCA_002080005.1 Gigantidas platifrons
CCCTGTACGAAATACAGGAAAAACACTCAAGTCTATGTAAAGACTTCGAAGCTGTGTCAGATACTGAAATTCCTTGTCTGGGTATATATACGATGCTGTTTCGTAGTCAATGTTACTACTGATATCCAAAATTTCTATCCCTTTAATATCCTTAAGAATATTGACGCCATTTTCTGACGAAATATTTACATTGCTCTCCGATATATACAATTCCTTTAGATTTTCCAGACCTGCGAACCCATTCTGTTGTATTTCTTTTATTTGGTTTTCATTGAGGTTTAGCGTGACCAGATTACGATACTTTGCAAACGAATAATTAACTATTTCGTGAATGTTATTTTGGGACAAGTCTAAACCGACAATGTTAACACTGAGATTCTGCGGAACAAGTGTCAAGTTTAATCCTTTACAATTAGCTACTGGCCTGCCATGTTCATACTCGTATTTACATTCATATTCTAACGCGACAGGAAGTAACATCGGCAGTGACAATATACATATTAAGTGTACATCCGCCATCACAATCTACAAAATAAATCATCGGATTTATATTAATTAAAATCAAGGGAAGTCATGGCAGTGATCGTATGGTAGTTGGCTTTACAACTACCTATGAATTCAGCGCCTACACTTTTTTGTATCACCACTGATGTTGTGAGCGCGAATCTCGGTCAGGGTGTACAACATTATATGATAAAGTTGGTAGGTGACTTGCGACAGTTGGCTTTCTCCGGGTACTCCGGTTTCCTTCACCAATAAAACTGATCGCCACGATATAGCAGAAATATTATTGAGAGTGGAAATAAACACAATCAAACAAACACACATTAAAATATTAGATCTAAAACAATCCTTAGGGGTCTTGCCAGTGTCCAACATGAATATATTCGGTGTCTATCGGGTGCGTTCAAAAACGCATATGCTTGTATTGT
This sequence comes from Gigantidas platifrons, assembly GCA_002080005.1. Taxonomy (NCBI): domain Eukaryota; kingdom Metazoa; phylum Mollusca; class Bivalvia; order Mytilida; family Modiolidae; genus Gigantidas; species Gigantidas platifrons. Next base: position 75,193 of record MJUT01004637.1, read on the forward strand.
CTATTGAATTTTGCATAAGAGTCTCTGATTGGTCATATTTTAATGCATACAAGTTGACCCCATAAGGCGATCCCTAAATGAACGTTTTCATATCTCCCACGGGCGACTAGTAAACAGCCGATAGAAAATACGGAGCAAATGCGGAGATCAAACTTTAATTAGGTGTTGATGGTTTCATCCGCTAAGTAGTCAGTTCTTCGGCACTGACATGGTTTTATAAAATATTGACTTATTTGACCCAGCCACTTTTTATTGAAGGTCATGTGCTGTGTCAGGAACGTGAGCGGTCAACTATATGTTTGTTAGAGGTATCGATTGTACATCTGGTTTCTACGATTATCTGGTTGGATTTTGGATTTTTATCATCTTATTGGGATACAATTCCCTTGTCTCTGTTTGGATATCAGTACACATAGATTTCTAGATCTTAGTATGGTTTTTTGGTCACTTATGTCTTTTTGCAAGCTTGGTATATATTGTAGGCTTTGTATTATAGTAACCTAATTCCTTCGACTGACGTCAAGCCAATCCAAGTTGTGATTTTGATTATGCTAGTTCTTAACCAAAACTCCAGATATATAAAAGTAGAACTCTTTGCAAGTGGGATAATGGGTACTGGTGAGGTTCCTATGACTCAACCCCACAGTGTCTCCCCATGTAGAGGATAGAGTAAGCCCTATCAATAGGGGAAGCATAACAGTGGACCATAGTGGGTAGCGTGTTTTGAGACTGCTAGGATCTCAGCAGGCGCAATGTAGACGCTACAAATGACTACATTTGTCTTTACTATCCAACTCCCCAGACTTTTTTAATGTCAGTCAAGAGTCGTTGTTGCCCCGATTAGCCCATATCTCCCCTGATTTCTATATTGGTTTTATATATTATTGAACTTGTACTCCTCCCGAATATAGCTGAAATACTGCTAGCTGGATGTTAAACAATAATCAATCAATCAATCATATGATATTTCTACATGAACTCGCTTAATAACATACAACTTTAGTTGGAAAAAGTCATTAGATAGTACAAATAGGTCGCCAACTTGATATGTCTGTGTTGTATATGTTCTAATAGAGTCGGTAATAACATTGTAAAGCGATATAAAATTATGACGATTATCTCAAGCAAAATATGTTAAGTAAAGTTTTAATATTTCAAAACGATAACCAGAATCCGTAAACCGAAGAAGACGATACAATGGTTAAAAGGAAAAATGATGACCAGCAAAACCATACACAGAAATCTAAAGATTGAGCAACGCAAAATCCAGGGTGCACTCAGGGTAAGAACTAGAAGTATGTTTAACATTACCCTACGTACACTAACTGGACATTTCACAAATATAAGAAGAGTTTGAAGATACCAAAGGGGTAATCAGAATTCGTATATCTAAGTGGAACAGACAACACAATGGCCAAAAGGACAAAAGGACAAACAACAATATACAAAACATACATATAAAACTAAGGATCGAGTAACACGAACTCCACTAAAAACCGGGACTGAACTCAGGTGCTCCGGAAGGGTGAACAATTCTTGCTCCACTAGTAACACCCATCGTGTTAATCTAGTTACAAACCCGGTAATAAGTCGTGAATAAAGATTTTGCAGATAAAGGAACCTTCATTTTGACGTTTTCTATTTTAACAAAACTAGATCTACAGAACAAGAGCGAGCAACAATGAATAATTCTGGGAGAAAATCTATAGTTTGACATTTTGTTTGGATATGAGTGAGTGGGTGATTGTTGTTTAACACCAAGTGAGCAATTTTTCAGCTATATCCTAACGACAGCAAGTTACATTTCATTGAGTTAATGATGTTCTAGACCAACACGACGCTTAGCTGGATGTTCATTATGCAAGCTAACTGAAACAACAGTCCGAGGAAAGAATTATAACTGCAATCTACCACGCTATATTCTGATTCCGAGCCAACCAGTCTTTGCTCTTACTTCTTAATGATGCATGCTTAGTGGGGAAGCGGCAAATGCCAATTTCATAGCGTTTTGTTTGACTCAACCGGTGGTGCTCGAAATAACGATCTACCACGCTCGGCATGAGCACTCTAACAAGTACACCACCAATACAGTTAGTTGGATATGAACTTTTGCATAGGATGTTTCTATATTTACTCCATAAGTAGCGGAATAAATTGTTGATTTACTATTAAGCGTTGCATGAGCCAATATTCCAATATAAACAATAAAATATGTAGTTAAAAGAAAATAAAAGCATTTAAAGTTGGTATATGAACGGATTTTGTGTTTGTCAGATGTATATATGTGAATTTAATACCCAGTGGATACATTGTGAAAATCGTTTTATGTTGAAATCGTAGCCGACATTACAACACGGAACACATAACGTAAATACACATAATAGGACAACATAGTAAACTAAAAAGTATGATAAACACGGACTCACAAAAAAAAAAAAAAAAAAAAAAAAAAAAAAAAAAAAAAAAAAAAAAAAAAAAAAAAAAAAAAAACGGAGGTGAATTCATGTGCTCGTGCAGGGTAAGCAGTTCCTGCTTCTTATAAGACACCTGTGGTGCTACTCATATATTACTGTGCATGATCTGGTCCATGAGGTCAATTATTTAATACCTATCACGATATGAGTGAGTGAGTGATTGTTGTTTAACGCCAACTCAGCAATTTTTCAACTACCGGTATATCATGGCGAGAACAAGTTAATTTTCAATGAGATGATGATGAGGTCCGCTTTGTTCTAGACTAACACGCTGGTTTGGATTTTTATAGTGCTAGCTCACTGAAACAACAGTCCGCGGATAGACATGTTGCTCAACTCAGACATATTATTCTGATTCCGAGCCAACCAGTCTTTGCTCTTACTCCTTTTTTTTTGCTTAGCGGAGATGCAACAAATACCAATTTTATAATCTTTGGTTTGACCCGACCGGGGCTTGAACTGACGATCTACCACACCAGAGGCGAGCATGCCCTATCACAATATGTACATATACATATTTACGTATTATATAATTTACGACTATACTTTAAAAAAAATAAAAAATTAAAGAAATACTTTACCATCTCTACAACACAGGGAAGCTATTCGCTCCAATGAACATTTTTCTATTGAAGAATAAAGAAACGTTGTTTTCAAGCAAAATCTACTAAATTTTCAAAAAGATGTACAACATTTGCATAAAAATCACTTGAATGACAATAAACAGGGACATATTTAATTCAAACAGTACTTTGTTAGTGATTGTATTTAGTTATTAATAATTGATGTAAAAAATAAAAAACAAAAAAAGTAGATATCAATTTAGGAATAACCTTCATTAGGTATGGAACGCTGTACAACGAGGTTTTGATTTTAATTTTTCCGATGATGAACCGCGTCGTGTTGATGTTTTTTATTTTAACCAGCTTTGATATGCAATTTAAACGAAGCTAAATCTACGTAACAAAGGAAAACCCACTATGTATAATTTTGGGCGAAAATCTAATATTTGACAACTTGGCTGGATATGAACTTTTCTACAGGATGTTCCTATATTTACTCATTAAGTGCCGGATTTAATAGTTGATTTATTGCTGAACAATAATTCGCACTTTACCATTGCTACAACACAGGGAAGTTTTTTTTCGCTCCAATGAACAATTTTGTATTGAAAAGAAGGAAGTAAAGAAATGTAATTTTAAATGAAAATCTACAAAATTTTCTGAACATTGTACAAAATTTGCATAAAAATCACTCGGATGATAATAAACAGGGCAATATTTAGCTTAAACAGTATTTTATCACTGATTTATTATTATAATCGATAGATTTTTTGCTATATTAAAACCGGTTTGTAAAATCAGCCGGGTACGTTGATTGAGAAGAACGCACTAGTCATGCCCCTTCGAAAAACTTGACAATACCAAATTTAAAGGGGTAATCAGAAAACGTAAATCGACAGACAGCACAATAAATAGAAAAAGTATAAAAGGAGAAATAATGATCTAAACAGAATCTAAATTTTGAGCAACACGAAATCCACAAATACAAATCCTTATATGCACTGGGGGTAAGCAGTTTCTGTTCAACTAGTGGCACCCGTCGTGTTACTCTTGTTTCTAACGCGATGAAAAGCCATGAATGAGGAAAACATTGTGCATGTAATTTGGAAATTATGTGTATGAAATGCACCCGTCGTGTTGCTCTTGTTTCCAACGCAATGAAAAGCCACGAATGAGGAATGAATGTCATATACAAATTATGTACATGAACTGCACTTTTTATACTGAGCACAGTGCAACAATATTTAATTAAGTATTGGAAGTATACTATACGTAACCATACTCATATTGAACGTTGTACAACGATGTTTTACTTTTAATTTTTCCGATGAAGAACCGCGTCCTGTTGATGTTTTCTAGTTGAACCAGCTTTGATAGGTGATTTAAACAAAACTAAAGTTACTCAACAAGGGCGGCCCACAAAGAATAATTTTAGGAGAAAGCTTATAGTTTGACATCTTAGTTGGATGTAAACCTTTGTATAGGATGTTTCTTTATTTACTTATTAAAGTGCCGGATTTAATAGTTGATTTATTATTGCTAAGGTCGCTCGAGCAATGTTCCAGTCCGATCTATGACGGAAACTCCCGATCATTACAAAACAATCATCTATGTAGTTAAAAAATGGCTCTAATATAGGTATGTGAAAAAATATGTGAATTTAATATCGGGTAGATGAATTGCGAAAAGAAAGTTTAATCAGTGATGTCAATAGTTGTAAAAAATTCAAAAAAGCGAACAACCATCTCCCACCGGACACCATTGAACATAAAGTGAAGCACGACATTCAGCGAGATGGTGTAGGGTTAATCTGACTTTCATCAATTTGTCAGTTATATCACGACTACCATGCTTAATTTGGTGTGCATATAACGTTTAAAGTCCAAGCCCTGGTTCAAACCGGGACCATGGGTATAAATAGCTGTGGGTGGAGCAAACGTTCAGATTGTTCATTATTTCGACCACGGTTATCGCGAGGGGAAAAATCAATGATACATAGTTTCACAGTTTCACAGTTACTTTTGGAGCAAAATATTTGACAGGCATGGTTACTAGTGTTCCTCCCTATGAAACTTTCAGTCTTATTTAAAATAATATTCTTCACCAGTCTAAAATCTACAAAAATCACTTCAAAAAATCAAATTTCTGATGTATGTGACCTTTAGGTCACGATGGTCATGTGACATATAGTTTCAAAATTATGCTGTTTATATCAACGTGGAGTTTTGATGATAAGCTCCGCTCACAAATTTTGTCGGTAGTGCCTACCGCAAATGCCCGTTTTTAAGACAGACACAACAACAAATGTGGCGGAGTTAGACTGGATAATGGGATCCACTCCACACCTTTCTTGATAATTGGATCTCCAAAGCTAATATGAACATAAACAAGCGATAAAAATTCGTAAGTTACTGATGAACTTTATCACCTTAGATATTAATATATAGTCTATAAAATTGTGCAACGATACCGATAAAGATGTTAACAAAAATATATTGACAAAATTTTCGATCAACAAATGACCTTCTTGAGTGTCTTTCAAAACATCTTTATCAGTATCGTTACACAATCTTCTAGACTTCTATAATTTATTTTGTTTGTCCTGCATCGTCATGTTTCGACGATCTGTTACTCATTAAATTCTCTGGTTGGTTGATATATATATATATATATTGTTGTGTGTATAAACAAATGCAGTTGACAAATTTGTCCTGGTTCGTCTGGAACAGTGGCTAGCAGACGATTAAGCTTTTGCGTTTCCGTCAACTACATCTAGCATTTTGGGTAATCCTCCATAATTACCATATTTTGTGACCACAAATCAGATTTTGTGTTTTTAGCATTTTTAGTGTTGTAATATATCACGAAAGCTTGTGTGAAAATTTTATGGCAATATCTAAAGTACTTTTCGAGATATGGCCATTTTATATATAAGCCTCTTTTCAAACCTTGCTTTTTTTTTTCCATTGATTTTTCATTCTTTTTCTTGGTCTCAACAATATTGCATACTACACACTCAGATCTACAACTTTCTTATTGTTTGACTTAGGCCACTGATATTTGGCATGCATATTCATCAACTTATCTGGCTTAACTGTTAATGGTGATTTTGCACCTGTGACCTTGACCTTTGACCCCAAGGTCAAATTACTGACTAATGAAAATATTGTGATTTGCTCATAACTTTTTTGTCATTAGGCTTAGATTTAAAATGTTTGGCATGTGGTTAGATTAAACCAAGTTAATTTACAATATGAAATTGCATGTGACCTTGAACTTTTACTTCAAGGTCAAGTTATTCATAATTGGAAAAGAAAATATTCCATTTCTAGACATGCTTTGATATTGTGCCTGTTGGTACAGAGCCTGTAGAAGACAATCATATGCCATTATATGAACTTCATCTTTAGCTATTTCTTTTAAGTTTTACAAGACTCAATAGATGAAACAATTGGGTTTCCATGACAACATTTATAATTAGTAATGGTTTCAACATAAATATGCATTGATAAATGCCACGATATAGCTGAAATACTGCTAAGGGGTGCGTAAAACACCAATAAATCAATCAATCATATGCATTTATAGTTATTGTAATGTCTAAATATATTACATGACGAACACATATTGTTGTCTCTTTTTAATTCCGCAAGACCTTTTTCCTTCCCCCTTTTGGTCTATACTAATTTTCTTGCTTTGTAAGATCTATTTCCTTCTTTGGAATGGTTGGTTTAGGACACGTCAGTTCCTCCGCTTCCTCTGAATAGCAGTGTTGTCGGATATGCTCATACAGGTACCACTGTCTTGCTGGATCAAAATCTTTAATGGTTGAAATATTTGGAAAGGTTTGTGGTTGTGGAAGTCTAGTGTTGGATTTAAGCAGATTAAATGTGAATTGTTCAGATGATGCACTTTCTTGCTACTATACCTGGATGCTTGGAATCGATGAAAAAGTGATGGTAGTCAGTAATATGCTTCAATGGCTTAAAGAATTCTTGCAAGTAAGACTTCCACTCATAAAATATTACAGGGACTTTCGTATCATTTACAATATGTGGAACATTGTGACCATTTCTGCTTGACCTTCGCACTGTTTCAGCTACCTGTATAATAGCAAAAAAATATAATCATATCATATTTTTTTTTCAATATCTCAAATTTGTCATTCAATATAAGCATGTAGAAATCAGTGACATATCATTTCCTTTTTAATACCTTAGAAAACAGACATCCTTTTACTCTGTGGTCATTTCAAGGTGGCATACTTTAATTATTTAGTTTCATTAACATCAATTTAATTTTCTGAAGGTACTTTATTGTGAAGTTTCATCAAAGTTTATTTAAGTGTTTAAGAGGAATTGATTTTATTTCAGTACAAGGACATGTTTTTTCTAACAATAACAAAAAATCATGACATAGCTGGCATATTAATTATAAGTATCTACCTATTATATTTTCTGTTTATACATGTATTTTTAAGTGAATAGTAAATTGTGTTTACATGGATGCATCAGTACATAGTTTGTAGAGTTGATTTTATTTCTCTAACTATACAATTCTTCTTCTCACCACTAGTGATACTGCTTTTAATATAGGGGTTATTTCCCCTTGCCCAAATTAAAGGGGCTGTCGAGGTCATGATCGCATGGTAGCTGGATTTAAAACTACCTGTGTAACTAAAATTCGAACCCTGTTCATGGCGAGATGTACCCGATACAACATTATGTGATAAAGTTTGTCTGTGACTTGTGACAGGTCAGTGGTTTTCTATGGTTTCCGAAATGCCAATCTGGTTCAAACTTTGTATGGCCTGTAATCATCATGGAGTATTCAATTGTTCTGTGCAAACCTGTACAAAACATAAAATTTCATATTAACTGATTGGGTAAAGAAAAACTTTCAAATCCTGCCATTTAGGTTATTTTTCATTTTGGTATGAAGTTGTGATTTTTGTCTTTCTTTTGCAACATTTAGCTAATTAGTGTATGTACTTCACGTGTATGAATAAACTCTGAACAATTGGCAACGCTTTGTTATAGATGCTTATTTCATTCAAATACAAAACTGCCTGTCAAATGTCAAAGTTTAATTATTTTGACAACAATAAAATTCAGGGTTTCAAGAACGGGAATAGCATTATAAATTTACCTGTGTCTGAGCCTGTGATAACTCTCCATAGACCATACCATAAAACCATATTGTTCTTGTTCTGTCCACTAGAGTTGTCAAAATGAATTCTATAATCAGTCTCTCCATGTCCATATATGTTGAGGTAATGATATACCATACTTATTACAAAGTTTGCACCTTTTCCTGGATTTGTGACCTCATCAATCAAATAAAAACATTGTTTTCCTATAAAATAAATAATAGTAACTGTAATTGCTAATTTCTAATTCAACAATTGGCATGTTATTCTTTATCATAAGACATAAAAGTACAAACTTGAAATTCAAAAATTAATTTGTTTGCATGATTTTGTGACAGATTCATTTCATATAAAGGAGATCGATACGCTTGATATGTAGATATATTCTCTGCATATATTAAGAATAGTTACCCTCTGTTGCACATTTAAATGTGTGTACAAGTTGTAATGAATTGTGTTGTTTTGTTCCATTACACACATATATTTAGAACACTCATTTGAATGCATGTGGATACATTTTAAATGTATTTTACCGTAAGAAAACCAATAATAGCTGAGTCTCAAAGTGAAAATGGCTCTTATTAAAGTAACTGTTTATTACATCATGTGCATACTGTTTAATGAAAATGATTCAAGAGTAAAATAAAAATTAATTACCAGATCCTTCAGAGCAGACTCCAAAAACATTACATTTCCTTGGTGTTTTGAAGTAGATTGGTCCTACTTGCTGTGCATGGTGTGGAAAATGAACTTGTTGTGCATAATCCCAGGAATAATGGAGAGTTGTTTCTATTGACATGGGAAACATTAAAATTATAAATTACACATTGTTATATCTAAAAACATAAAACATAAGTTTACAATTTTGAAAATATAAACAATAAATCAGTTTTGTACAAATTATATTCAATAAGATGAAGAACAAATTTAATACAATGTCTAAAAAAACACTTTTTTTTAAATGCTGGAAGAATAATTTTGAACCTGTAAGGCTGTATGTTCGTGGAATGTACCTATCTCAGTGTGAAACAATACTTAGTAAAATTCAAATGTTTTAATCTCTATTCAAAATGCATAAAATAGTTTGACTAAATAATTAAAATATTCAACATTTAATGATGTAGCTAACTTGAAAAAAAATATCACTTATGTACATTTTGTACATGTAGTTCAAATA
>MJUT01004648.1:16417-39069 GCA_002080005.1 Gigantidas platifrons
ACAACACAATGACCTAAAGATATCAAAGGGGTAATCAGAATCTGTATATCGAAGAAGAACATACAACACAATGACCTAAAGATACCAAAGGGGCAATCAGAATCTGTATATCGAAGAACAGATAACACAATGACCTGAAGATATCAAAGGGGTAATCAGAAACCGTATATCGAAGAAGAACAGAAAACACAATGGACAAAAGAAAAAGTACAAAAGGACAAACAACGATCTACAAAACATACACATAAAACTAAAGATCGAGTAACACGAACGCCACTAAAAACCGGGGTGAATTCATGTGCTCCGGAAGGGTAAGCAGTTCCTGCTCCACTAGTGGCACCCGTCGTATTAATCTAGTTATAAACCCGGTGACAAGTCATGAATGAGGAAAGGACCGGGAAGCGTTTACGACAAGTGGAACATATCCGTGGTCATTTGTGACAGATATTCCATAACGGTTATCCAAGTCATGGTGACGACCGTAAAACTTTCGAAGTGATGACTTCAACTTAACCAAGAGGAGCCCTTGGTCCAGTAGCTTCCTTGTTAGCAGCATATTTCTATCAAGGAAATCCTGATAGGAACCACAAGCTCTGGAATGTCGTATCAACTGAGAGATATATACCCCATATGCAGGTCATGAGTTGCTGCTGGAATGTTGCTACAAGATACAATATACTTTATTTTCCAAATCAGGGTCCTGGAGGGCATGATACAACATTTATAATTAGCACATATACAATAAATGAAGGAAAAATATAATAATTATTTTATTACCATCAACCATGTCAGTCACAGATTAGAACAAAGGGAAGTAATTCTAGCAAGATTGTCTTAGAATTTTATATTCAGTTTGAGTATATAGTATATATAGTTATATATAATACATATAAATATAATAATTATAAATAATAAGTGTAAACAAGTGTTTTATAATTCAGTTTGAGTATATAGTATATATACTCATTAAAATAATAATAAATAATAAATGTATACAAGTGTCACATCTGCAGAAAGCACCAAGGCCAAGGGATGGTGCCAAATGGAGATTTATTCCAACTTGTGCTTGGTGCAGAATAGACACTCAGTTTATTTGGAAGATTTGCAATAGGCATCAGGGGACAGTGCCACAAAAAAATGTTTTTCCTATGCCCACAACAAATCGTCCAATGAGTCTGAATTTTTATATTATGGAGGGGAAAAAAATTAAAAAAAATATTTGAACCCAGTCTTAATCATATATTGACCAAGAGCCTTAACATGCTTAAGTATTATAGAATTTTCATTATTCAATATCCATAACAATCTATTGCTATCATCTAAATTGTTAATGTTTTGACAGATCAATGTAATCTGATCATTAAGTTCTGCTCTTTCTTGGGTAAATTTTACACATTTAAAAAGATAATGAATTTCATCATCATTTCCCCTGTGTTTGCTACATATAAATGGATAGTTCACAATGTTTGTCCCATTTCTTTTTGTCATTAGTCTGCAGAATTTCGATAACGTAACCGCTGCCCCCAGTATTTTACTAAATGCAGTAGGATTGTTAATATTTCTAATATGACGTGCTGTTTTGTAAACAAAAGGGTATCAAAATCCCCGATTTATTATGACTTGCCCATATTAAAATCTCCAACAAACTTACCCCTTCCTATCACTCGGGGGGCCCGGGTGGCTCAATGACTTAGGTCGCTGGATCTAACAACTCATACAAGCCTATCACCAATACGGCGTGGGTTCGCGCCCGGCTTTGTAAATTACAAAAAAGGGTGCACTCGACTCGCAACCGCAAGTGATAAAGTTTACCAGTTGCTTGCCTATGGTCGGTGGTTCTCTCTGGCTTCCTCCACCTCTAAAACTGGTCGCCATGATATACATGTAGCTGAAATATTGTTGAAAGTGGCGTTAAACACCAAAAATCAAATCAAATCAATTCCTATCACTCGGGGTAAAAGTTACGCAGATAATGTTACCCATATTAAAATCTCCAACAAACTTACCCCTTATGTAACTTCATACGTGTACAAAGCTCAAAGAAAATTATCTAGTAATAAAATAGTTTCTTACCTCGTGGTCTTAAAACTTAAGCGATGTATTTTTCCAGTTTGAACATCGCGGAACGTCGCCTCGAGGTAGGTTTATGCAGTTGTACACTTTAAAAAAAGGAAAATTAACAAAACCAAGTAGTTCACCGAAGGGCCCACATATCAGACTTCATTGTTAGCGTACATTCATTGCGTGGAAACCCGTCAGTTTTGCAAACACTTCTGTACAGTTAAAATTCCGGGCAAGGATACCATTCACACAAAACCCATCCTACTGTACAGAAGTGTTTGCAAAATTGACGGGTTTCCACGCAATGAATGTATGCTATAAAAAGTCCGTTTGACTTCTATAAATCTCCAGAAAAAAATTCTTAAAAGTTCAGTTTTCAAGTCAACATTTTTTTTTTCGAGATGTATATTAATGTATGATATATACGAACTCTGACAATTAATCTCAAAATTTTTGGTTCATTATTAAAAAAGTTACCCATAAGGTCTCTATGTTAATTATATTTTCTGAAGTGTAAAATTCTGGATGGAGCAAGTACAAATAACAGATGTACCATGTGACATAGGACATTTAAATATTAAAGGACATCAATAAAATTTACTATCACTTTAATGGTTAGTTAATGAGTAGCCTTTTAATATTTATATGCATATGTCACATGGTACTATGAAATATACATTGAAAGCACGTCTGTTATTTTGTTTTGATGGTTTGGCTCTTACACTATTTGTACTCACTCCATGAAGATTTTTACACTTCTGAAAATATAATTAACATAGAGACCTAATGGGTAACTTTTTTAATAATGGACAAAATTGTTTTAATTAATTGTCAGAGTTCGTATATATCATATATTAATATTCATCTAGTATTTTTCCATCTTTCCATGTATTGACTGATGAGAAAAAGTTCCTTTATTTATTTCAATGTGAAGAATATGATATTGTAGAAATTATTGTGAGGGGAGTAAACGAAATGAATAAAAGGAGAAATGAGTTGATTGAAAAATAATTTTTGTTTTTGTTTTCAGATTTCTGTAAAAGATATTCTGGGTATTGCTTAAAAATGTTGGCAATTCATTGCACAATATGATGGTTTCATGAAAATATAGATCACTATTATATGTTATACTTTGATTGATATTTAAATTATATTTAAAATGTACCACCTCCTCATACTAAATGTCATTAGAGAGTCATGTGTTTCAAACATGTATATGTAGTTTGATTATAGTTAATAGTTTCTTTGTTTTGTTTTGTATTTAATGTGTTGTTTTGGTATCAATCCTTTGTATGTGGATTTTAGACCAATAAAAATTCTGATTCCGATTCTGATTCTAGAAAAAAAAACTGTTGATTTGAAAACTGGATTTTTAAGAATTTTTTTCTGAAGATTTATAAAAGTCAAACAGACTATAACAATGAAGTCTGATATGTGGGCCCTTCGGTGAACTACTTGGTTTTGTTAGTTTTCCTTTTTTTAAAAACTGCATAAACCTACCTCGAGGCGATGTTCAAGTATCTGTGCGTGTGACGTAGCAAACCACCCGTGATAGATGCTTCCTACCAAGCTTCGGTTCATCAGGGACTTGCCTCTCCAATATGCATTTCCGATTACTTTTTGGTTGCTAGACGTAGCGGTCATTGCAGACGTTGCAGGCCGAAATGATCCGAGTAATGACGTCACGCAGTTCAGAATGGCAAACAAAAATATTGAAATTCGGACACCGCACAATCTTTTCAGAGGCGGATCCAGACATTATACATAACGGGTCGATTTTTAAAGGAATAAATCGGATTTCAAACCAATTTGTTTTAATAAAAATCTAAAGATATAGAGATTAGAGGTGTGATTCAAACCGAAAATTACAAAATATAGTATAAAAAAAAAATGACAAGCCACAAGTTGCACAACTGGGGCGAAATTGGAAATATTCTGTTAAAACACGTTTTACCCGTCTATATCTTAGCTCAAAAAGGGAAGACCGGACCCCTTGTCCCATGAATCCGCCTATGTATATGATATTAACTGTCTTCTAATTACCCCTTTGCCTTTGGTAAATTTCAAGTGAAACCCTTACCCAGGTACCCTGATACTAGCCACCCTGTTCAGTTAGAAGCTTTGACGATTCCTACCTGATAAGCCACAGCCAAACAGCCATCACACATCAGACCCGAAGGCATGTGATCACTATACATTTCTTCCTCATTCAGGTCTGGTGTCTCCGAATTGTGTATCATATTCTCTATCTTTGATTCGTGAATTTCGTCCACCAGCTGGTGCTCTGCGAAATCTGTGCATATGCAGACTTTCCAAATTGAAAGTGTCAAAATAAAATCTCGTAAAACAGACCACTTCATAACTTTGAATGTGAACGAAAACTAAGCTAGGCCTACACAATTCGTTTGACTGCTGAAATCCCGTTCCCTCGATTATCTTTCAATACAATAAATGCACGATCAACAACGGAGAGGATATGTAGCACATGCACGGATATTTGATTCTACGATATATTGATTCAGTACGTAGTTATTGTGTTTTCCACTTTCTAAATTTTGTAATTACTACATTAAGTGAATCTGAAAAGCTGACAAGAAAAAATGTCCGATTTCAAAATTCCCGGTCTACTGAGCATCTCAATACTGCAATGTGGTGTTTTCCACGCCCAAGTGTCAATTCATACAAATGATCCCTCCAAACAAATTTAATATAACTGAATAGATGTACTAATCAACATCAATCTAATTTCAATTATATCAGTCATTTTTACATCAACATTATTTATTACCTCAAGTACGATGTGACATCAGTGAAATTGGAAACTATCTTGTAAAACAATCTATTTATATCACAAAGACCTCATATCATTTGGCATGAATAAATCAGTTTTTTGTAAGTTTTCAAAAAGAGAAGAGACAAACTGTTGTCCTCCCTCAATCATAGATAATCTCAGATTACCAGTATTCAGCTATCCTGTGATTACCAGTATTCAGCTATCCTGAGATTACCAGTATTCAGCTATCCTGAGATTACCAGTATTCAGCTATCCTGAGATTACCAGTATTCAGCTATCCTGTTTATGCCCTTTGCTTTTTTCATCCCAAAAGACTTTTAAATTATTTGGCTTTCCAATCTTTTGACTTTGAACCAACATGATGATGGTTATTCCTCTAAATTGGATGTCTGGGTTTTTATTAAGGAATTCTTTGTATAGCTTTATTTATAAACATATTTCAGTTTCAACAGAAATATAACAGAACACAACATTTTAAACACATTAGAACCATTTATACATGATCAAACATTGGAATCTGTTAGTAAATATTGCAATGTACACATATAAGTAAAATGCAAATCAGTAAGTATATCTGGTACTAAAGTCAAGCTAAGTAGATGGTATATTTAGTCTATGCTTTCACATCATAAGAAAAAAATGAACCATGTGTAGCAATATGATTAGATGTACTTAAGGGTGTAGACCTGGGTTAGCCTAAAATTTTCCCATCATTCAATTTTTTTTTAATTTGCATCATGAAATAGTTATGTCTAAATACATTATCTGCCAAAGTTTCAAAAAATTTCACCATGCCGTTTTCTCCATAGCACATCCTAAATATAGCAATTTTGGGGGTATTCTTGACGCCAGATGGTAATACTAGTTTCGGAAGATTCTAATAGATATGCACATTTATTTCTGATTGAATGGGAATATTTTGGCTTTAATACACTTGAGAGTGTTGTTGTTGAATAAATATGAAATATCTAGCATATCTGAATATTTTGTTTGGAGATAATGACATGCAAAACAGTGGAAACAGCAAAAAGGGGGGATGCCCTGAGGACCACCTTGATATTAAAAATCAGATTAAAAAAATTCCTGTCAATTAATATCCACCAAAAAATGTCACACTGGAGAATAGACATATAGACATCATTGCACCAAATTTTACAAATATTTACTGTCAGATTTTTTAAATATTTAAATTTATGTTTTTCATGGATGGCACCCAGAACAAAATGAAAATTGTCGAGGAAATTTATCACACACCCATCCTTTGCTAGTTTCTTTGTTTGTGAGATAAAAAATAAATAGTTACCAATAACAAAAAGCTTTTGAATTCTTATAATTGACACAGTGGATGTCCAAATTACCAAATGACTGCATTTGCCTTTTTTATTTTAATGTCAGCTAGGGAGGGGGAGGGGTGGTTTGAGGGTGAAACTACTTGATTAATTCATTAAGAAAAAAAAAACCAAAAACACAGACAGCCACACAGCTGTATTGTTAAATTCCTTCAAATTCTGCGCTCCAGTTGTATTCGTTTGTATCTGGTTTATTCTTTAGTTGTCTTAGGAGAAGGGGGCGGCGGTATAAGAGAGGATCAGATATTACAATTTGTTTTTCCCAAACATAGCTTTCTATTTTTTTACTACCATAAAATGAATTTGCTCTATAGTTTCATAATATCTAAGATTCTGGTGTATATATTTAATATTTTTTTTGGACAAACACTTGAAATTCAATAGAAAAAGGTTGTCACCCAAATTGTGTTACATTTCTGGCATTTTTGACAAAATATTTCAATGGACATTTTTTCTAGAAAGATATATTTCAATGATATCTTGTGGGCACCGGCATATAATAATAACACACTGCCTGACACTGGTATAAGCAGCAATAAGATATAAAAATACAAGGAGCACAGCTATGGAAAGGTAAAAGGAAAAGGAGTAATTTTTTTAACTGGCATATCCAATGTAAACAATCTTTGTCACCAAGAAGCTTGGAATTGAGGGGGAATTTTCAAATGCACAGATGATCATATATTTGAGAAGACACTGAAAATAGAGTTATCTCCCATACCCTAGGCCTACATCCTTAAATGAAATTAAAAACACAACAAAAATGTATACAATTTTAATATAAATCTAGAAAATACTCTCAATTGTAAAGTAACATATAAAAATATTTCAAAAGGAATAATCATCTATGATTCGAAACAATAGGGACATTTTCACAACACACATCTGTTAAAAGAGTACAACATTTGGCATAAAGTTATATGGCTTTCATATTTCTTATATTTTCCCCATTAAAAATACATATTTATTCAATTACCCTGTACTTAATCTGACATACATTTTGTACATATCAATGACAGCCTTAAGAGACGTTTCTGACACACATTTCAATGACAGCCTTTAGGGATGATTCTGACATACATATCAATGACAGCCTTTAGGGATGTTTCTGACACACATTTCAATGACAGCCTTCATGAGTGTTTCCTGCATATATATCAATGACAGTTTTAAATGAAAATGTTTCTGACACACATTTCAATGACAACCTTAAGAGATGTTTCTGACCTTCAAATAAATGACATTTAGGGATAATGTTTCTGGTAGACAGCCTTTATGGATGTTTTCCCACTGCCTTTGGTTATGCCCTGATAAACCATATAATAGGAGGATATATAAATAACATGTACACAATTTTTCACTTCAAATGCTACCTAAAAGATGTATATCTTCACAATGTTTCACAATTCCTCTTTTTTCTTACTGTCTACACAATGTCCATAGATTCCTTTACCATGACATAACGTTTCCACTAATGTTTTATCATTTCTGTAGGCATCATAGATTTCATCTTCTCCAAGTTCACCTACATAATTAGCACACATGGCTTGTAATCTGAAAGAATAGTATCTCTACAATAAAACTAAATCAGATATAGTGTTTCCCTGTCAACCTAATTTATAACCCATTCATGCAGAAATAATTATAACCAAATCTTGGCACTGGCTACAAACGTAATACACATTTTTTAAAATCTGTTATAAATTTCATTTTTCATTAAAATGACATGAAAAGTAATTGAAGATATGTCATTTATTTTTAATCTTCTCAAGCATCAGAGTTCAACCCGGTTTTTTTGTGGGTCTGTGTTGCTCATCTTTTTTTTTTAAGTTGTCCTATTACTAGTATGTGTATTTGTGTTCTAGGTTCGGTGTTGTGGTGTCCGTTGCGTAGGGCGATATTCGGTTCGTCTTTGCCTCCAGTTGTTTTCTTTGGGTTGTTTGTGTATAGTGGTGTCCAACACATATTGAGTTGTGTTTTTGTTTTGTTTTTCTTGGTCTTGTGTACCCTATGTTGCCAGTTTCTCTGGACTATCTATTTTTGATTGCCCCTTCGGTATTCTCTAATGTATATTTCTCTAGACCAACACCCTTAGTTATCTTTATAGTGATTATCTCACTGAGAGAGAAAAAAAAACAGTCCGAAGATAGACATGACTTTTCACTCGAATACATTAACCTAATTCGGAGTCAACCCGTCTTTGTTCTTTCTCCTTAATGCTGTGTGTTTAGCATAGAAGCGACACATACCAATTGTAGTCTTTGGTTCGACCAGACCGGAGCTCAAACCCACGATTAATCGCATTCGAAGCGAACACACAAACCATTACACCGTCCATGCGGTTTAGACTTAAACACTTGTGTATTCGGTAATGAAGTGAATGCAAACAATTCCTTACATAGTAGGAAATAGATTATTCTTGGTTATCTCAGCCATAATAACAATTCAGCATTCAGCAAAAAGTGTGGTCAATTACATTATTACTGCTCATACCAAATTTTGCTAATCTTACCTGACAGGCCATTTTCCTCCACCCTGCATTATTCCCGGGGCTTCATTTGCTGGCATCCCTGGGCCAGATAAATGTTTCTGTCCTTTATACTCCTTCACACCATAACTACAATATAAGAACTAATAGTTAATTCATGAAAAACAAATATATATATATTTTCAGAGGAAAACGGACATAACATACCTGCCACTGTGACGGAACAGAAGTTCCTCTATAATATTTATTCCTAAGAAAATTTATGATGTAATAAAAGTGCCAAAATGAATTTATTTTATGTAATACATGTTCCACTGACATAATAAAAATACCAGTACAATGGAATATGTATTACATAAAATAATTTCCTATTCGGAACTTTTATTATATAATAAATTTTCTTAGATACAAATATTATAAGGAACAAATAAGTTTAAAATGGAAGAAACATTACATAAAATATTTTTCGATCCAGAAATAAATTTGTTAGGTACAAGTATTATACTTATATATAATATTTATTCTGGTAGGTATAAGTATTATATAATATTTATTCTGGTATGTACAAGTATTATATTAAAGTAACTTTTATTATATCATTTACCTATAATAAATGTACCTCTCAAAGGTGGAACAAATGTCATACAGGTGGAATAAATATGCCATAAGACTTGTTCCATGGAATAAATATTATTAAATTATTTTTTCCTTTTGGAACAAATATTATTAGGAACAAATATACGGTTACACCACGAACCCCTCTCTTTTTATCTCTATATTTCATATTAATTCTAACCATGTTAGAATGTTATTAAACCCGGTTGAATCTGACTGGTCTCATTTAAGATTTTTTTTTGGTCAACAAAGAATGAAAATCAGGCATCCATATAACATTAAGAAAATGTTACTGGAGCAATTCCTTTTTGACAAAAATTAAGAGAAAAAAGTACAACATAAACTTATTTTAAACACAACCAGAGGTCACTCACTTGTCAATTAGTCTAGTGAATAAGTTGTTTTTATACTATAAATATATACACAGGCGGTGTCTGGATCAACATGTCTTTACAAATACTATCAACGAACATACAGAAAAGGGTACATTTCTGTTTATTGATGTGGACAGTAACGATACCTTGATTGAGACAATCTACATTTGTATTAGTGCATGTGCAATATATATTTGAGTAAGTCATTTGTGAGTTGATTCAATTTTTTGGAAGCCTGAAGTCACAATCACAGAAGTCGGTAACAATCATTGCACGAAATGCCCCAAACCGATGATTGCTATCGGCCTCGTGTTCCCAACTTGTCAGTGATAGAGACAGTGGATTTTCATACACATATACATACTACATACTAGTACTTTTTTTTCTTGTTTGTTGCATTATCAAAGGCTGACTTTAACCTACAGTTATAAACGTACTATGTATTAAATAGTTATGTACAACTCGGGTTCAAATGGTTCTGTAGTTTATTTCTTTTTGTGTGTGTGTTTTTGTTGTTGTTTTTTTTTAAACGTAATCCCTTAGGGTCCTATGTTAAAAACTATGTCATGTTGTTCTGACTATCTTGCATTTACTATCAACACCGTATTGATTTGCTGTTGTTTGTTGGATCGAAACGAAATGGGAGATTTCTGTAGCGGGTCTCGCAGACATCATTTGTACAAGGTTTGGTTCCAATTTGCCATGCCTATGAGTGATAATCAAAATGTGAAATGTTAACAATGATCACGACAGCAGACTAGAGTGACAGCAGACGACAAGCGACAGCAGACGACGAGAGTGACAGCAGACGACGAGGGTGATAGCACACGACGAGTGACAGCAGACGACCAGAGTGACAGCAGACGACCAGAGTGACAGCAGACGACGAGTGACAGCAGACGACGAGAGTGACAGCAGACGACGAGGGTGACAGCAAACGACGAGAGTGACAGCATACGACGAGGGCGACAGCAGACGACTAGAATGACAACAGAAGACGAGTGACAGTAGACGACGAGAGTGACATCAGACCACGAGGGCGACAGCAGACTACGAGAGCGACAGCAGACGACGTGAGTGACAGTAGACCAGGAGTGACAGCACTAGCTCACCTGACCCAAAGTTGAAGTTATTGTAGAGGTCTGACAATCAATACAACATTATTGGTTTACTTGTTATATATTTTTTCATAGAAATTTACAGTTCATAAATCACGTAATTATTATAAAACCTAAGGTTCACATCTTAAGCATAGATAACCGTAGCCGGTTTTAGCCATCATCTTTATGCCCTTTGGTTTTCTTGTTCCCAAAAACTTGTAAATGAATTGGCTTTGGATGTATCTGATGAAGGTTAAACAAGATGTTGCACGCTACGTCGTGCTAAGAATACCCCCACTCGTTCATTTGCAAGTCGCACGGTAAACAGGAAGTAGATGTGCGGTAAACCTGGAAAGGGGAGACACGGTACAAGTCACCATGCCAAAGCCATATATCAAATATAAAATCATTTCTTCCAGTAGAAGCTGAGATATCTGTTACGAGAGTGTGAACGGACGGACGGACAAGGTGATTGCAATATAGTCCCCTCTCTACGAGTGAGGGTATAATTTGATATGCTCACTTTTATAAAAGGTGAAGGAGCTAAATAATCTACCTTCTACTGTGTACTTACTGTTCAAATCCCTCAGAACACACAGAGTCGGTAACATCTACAATTTGTGATTCTGTAAGGCGCTTGGATGGATTTCGACTCTGTTCCTTATTAAATCCTAGAGATAGCTGGAATTGAAAGTCATCTGCTTTATTTAATTAACCAAAAAGGATAACCGTATATTAATAGTTGTACCATTAAAACAAACTGACTCTGGCATTTTCTTCCAAACATTTAATAATCACACCCTTCTCCTCTTTCATCAAATGTCAATTTATTTTATTGTCATACTTCCAAACGTGTATGTTGCTCAAAATGTCTCATTTCTATCTGCTAGGTTACCGACATATTTTAACGTATATTTGGAAGATATAAAAAATATTCCAGCATCCGACATGTCCAATTTTGAAGCGGTTTAACGACTTATTTTTGTGTCTGTACCAAACCAGGACCTGGATTTCCAACGTCATATGTCTTGTCCTTTTTTGTGTAACGTCACATGTCTTGTCCTTTTTGTGTAACGTCACATGTCTTGCCCTTTTTTGTGTAACGTCACATGTCTTGCCCTTTTTTGTGTAATGTCATATGTCTTGCCCTTTTTTGTGTAACGTCACATGTCTTGCCCATTTTTGTGTAACGTCACATGTCTTGCCCTTTTTTGTGTAACGTCACATGTCTAGCCCTTTTTTGTGTTCAGTAAGTTCAGTAAAAGTGAGATGTGATGGTTCATTTTGTTGATATTGGTACAGGGGCAAGATGAGTTTTTTTTCATGTACCTATATACCTATACATCATTCAGCATTGGTGTATAGGTATATAGGTACATGAAAAAACTCATCTGGCACCCCGTGGATATTGGTAGGATTGATGACTATCAATGTTTAAACTTTCTTTTCATAATTATGATTAACACGTTTTTAATTAACATTTGACGGCTATTTTACACATTTGAAGTGATTTTTACCACTTCCGGTTTCTGATGGTTGGTTTGGTTTATGGTGTTTGACGCCACTTTCAATACTATTTCATTTATATCGTGGCGGAGGAAAATGGAGTACCACCGACCTGTCGCAAGTCATTGACAAACTTTATCACATAATGTATCGAGTACACCTCGCCATGAACGGGATTCGAACTCGCAACGTTCGTGGTGATAGGCACTAATTGCACAGGTAGTTGAAAATCCAACTACCATACGATCACGACCACGACGGCGCCTCAGTTTCTAATAGCACAAGACAAATCTAAAAGCAAAATTATAACCAGAGACTCCCAGGAGCTTGTAATCACTCACCTGGATCAAAGCTGCTTTCAATAACAACGCAACTGCACTGTGGCGGCCATCCTGGTGGGAGAGCGCGACTACCGGACACAATTTTGGAAACGACCATCCAATGACTATTCCATCAAAGTTTGGTTCTAATTGAGCTACTGGTTCCAGGCAAGATGGTTTTTATGTGAATTTCCCATAGGGTCCTATGTTAAACTAAGTTCAGCTGTGCAGCCATCTTGGTCAGAGGGCGGGACCACCAGACACAATTTTGGAAGAGAACCATCCAATGAATATTTTATCAAAGTTCGGTTCCAATCGAGCAACTGGTTCCAGACAAGAAGATTTTTATGTGAATTTCCCATAGGGTCCTATGTTAAGATAAGTTCGGCTGTGGGGGAATTCTTGGTCGAAGGGCCGAACCACCGGACACATTTTTGGAAGAGAACCATCCAATGACTATTTCATCAAAATTTAGTTTTTATTGAGCAAATGGTTTCAGACAAGAAGATTTTTATGGGAATTTCCCATAGGGTCCTATGTTAAATTAAGTTCGGCTGTGGCGGCCATCTTGGTCGAAGGTCTGAAATGCCGGACACACTTTTTAAAGTGGATCATTTCAACAAAATTTGGTTCAGATTGGCTCAGTAGTTTCAGAGGAGAAGATTTTGGTTAAATTTCATACCCCCTTTTTTCTATTTTTAGCTTGGCGACCATCTTGGTTGGAAGTCGGGATCACCGGACAGAATTTCGGAAGGGGGCCACCCAAGGACCATTCCACCAAAGTTTGGTTGCAATTCACCCAGTGGTTGCTGAGGAGAAGATCAAAATGTGAAATGTTGACGGACGGACGACGGACGAAAAGTGATGGCAATAGCTCACATGGTCTAAAGGCCAGGTGAGCTAAAAACGGAATATATGTTAAATTTGGATCAGCGGTTTCAGAGAAGATTTAAATGTGATCTTTTATCAAAATATGCTTAATTTGCATAATCGGTATACATCGGCTGAAAGAAAAATTTCACAGCAAAACCCGGAATATATGTTAAAGGAAAAGACCAGTCAGTTGAAAAGTTGTTTTAATTCAATTCATTATAACTTGATATTCGTAAATAACTTATTATTTAAAAAAAAAAACACCTTTATTAACATTAATATACCCAATTAGAAATATGAATATTTGGAATTTCCTGTCGTAGTGTAGGCGGCCATGACACCTCTTCATGTGACGTCACTCAGTCGTATCATGTTAGTTGAATAAATAACATGTATCTGACTCTTCCCAACATCGTGCCCGTTTGATTATGTTTTAATATCAAATCAACTGCAATACAATGTTTATAAATGTATATCGTTCTAATTTTGTTCTTAATATTCCCATCCCCATGTTACATTTTCATAAAACAAAGGAGTTTATTTGTATCGGGGGAAAAAGGGGGGGGAGTCTACGTATAATTTCATGTTTTACGTGATTGGCCGTAGGTTAAATAACTGTCATTTTTAACTCATTTTGTGCTTACACATGTTTTTTTCTTTTTTTCCCCAATGCTGTCGTACTTTCCCGTGTTTTTCGAGGTCACTGATCGATGATCATTGTGTTGACAGGTAATCCTGTCCGGATCGGTAATTACACACAAAAAAGCGTCTCACACTTTCCCTTCGTTAGTGCAATAAAATGCTTAACATGAAGTCATAATGATTTTGTAAATATTAAAAGATAAATATATACCACGTTATTTTACGATTTACATTTGCAACTGATCAATGCTGATATAATATACGATACCGACTGCGTGACGTAACGGGAAGGTATAATCCGAGAATGGATACGCCCCTTTTCAGGCTTTTGTCTCCTCCACATTGGAGAGTTTTGAAAAATGGCGATCCCCATTATTTGGTACAACAGGCAACTTAAATGACCAAATTCTACCTTACGGTATACTATTTTTAACATCCATTAACACAAATGTCTTTTATTTACTGTCATTTAAATTTTCACGCTAACTTGTTAAGACCATGGCCTTTTCCTTTAAACTACTCCTTGCCATGTAGCTGCAGTTAAAATTTGAGCTCATTTTCATTTATACTAAAGCAGCAATGGACAATTAATATGATAATAGGTGTTACCTAACTTGGGACGAAGTCCAATATATTTTTTTTAAACAATATTAACTCGGATATATGGACCTATAATATTTTTTCAAAGTAGACCGAGGGTGGATCCAGATTTTGTTAAAAGAGGGGGAAAATAGGGGGACCCAGACCCAAATCTTCCGTCGTTTTTTAAGTCCCGATCTAGGTACGAAACGACCAGGTTACGAAACGTCCGCATCCGATTTTCTGCACAGATTTAACCATGTATTTACTTCCGGTATGTCATTTCCGGTGCATGAAAATTTAGTCATTAGTATATAGAAAAAAATTGCTATTTCTACCATAGTTGGGACTTCGTCCCATATAATTTCATCACCTTTTTTTCTATTTTTAGCTTGGCGGCCATCTTGGTTGGAAGTCGGGATCACCGGACAGAATTTCGGAAGGGGGCCACCCAAGGACCATTCCACCAAAGTTTGGTTGCAATTCACCCAGTGGTTGCTGAGGAGAAGATTAAAATGTGAAATGTTGACGGACGGACGACGGACGAAAAGTGATGGCAATAGCTCACATGGTCTAAAGGCCAGGTGAGCTAAAAACGGAATATACATGTATGTTAAATTTGGTTCAGCGGTTTCAGAGAAGACTTAAATGTGATCTTTTATCAAAATATGATTAATTTGCATAATCGGTATAAATCGGCTGAAAGAAAAATTTCACAGCAAAACCCGGAATATATATATGTTAAACTACTCCTTGCCATGTAGCTGCAGTTAAAATTTTAGTTCATTTTCATTTATACTAAAGCAGCAATGGACAATTATAATTTCATCTCCTTTTTTCTATTTTTAGTTTGGCGGCCATCTTGGTTGGAAGTCGGGATCACCGGACACAATTTTGAAAGGGGGCCGGCCATCTAAGGACCATTCCACCAAAGTTTGGTCTAAATTGGCTCAGTGGTTTCTGAGAAGAAGATTAAAATGTGAAAAGTTTACGACAGACGACGACGACATACGACGGACGAAACATGATGGCAAAAGCTCACATGGCCTTTGGCCAGGTGAGCTTAAAAGGAGGATGATCCTTTCTTCAAGTGCCCGTGTGGATCATCACGCATCCGCGATGATATCTTGAGAAATCTTCTATCTAAATGCTTGTTATTTTCAAATACTGATTTTTTTTTTAGATATGAACTCTTCATAGACTTCATATAAATATATTCCATGCCCATGTGACAAAAATGTCTATTAATAATAATATCATAACCACAGATGCGAGACGAGATTATATTTAATACAAATATAGAAATCATTATTTCCAATCAAGGGTTCACGGGGCACAAAATGTACATAGAGGAAAAGAGTTCCTGGCATAATGTTTGAGTATGTATATACATACTATATCGAAAATATATAGCCTCGCAGCAGGTTTTAAAACGTGTTATATAATTCCCTGCTCGCAGTTACTTTAAACATATTTTATTGTTCAATAATACACTGGCAGTTGTAATTAAAACTATACAAAAGTCGCAAATCTCCTCAAATCTAACACTCGGTTACACAAGACATGATGTTAATTTAATTCTGGACCACGGGTGGTTTTAATAGAGTGGTTTCGTACTCTGTTGGTGCCGGGTCAATGGTTTCAAATATAAACAAGTAACGTAACGACGATCTATTTCGTCAAGCACTCCCCCCCCCTTTTTTTTTTACATCTTACCTGGTATGCCACTACTAGACACCCATCACACTTCAGTCCTGTAGGCATAAACCGACTATGTGCCTCCTCGTCGCTCAGATCTGGTGTGCTAAAATTTATCACCCCTGACTTGCCGTCATCTGATTCGTCCACAGACGCACCTGCAAAATCTGTGCACGTACAGCAATTCCACAGGGAAAGTGTCAAAACAACATATCGTAACATGCACCAATCCATCTGAGTTTTTACACAGACAAGGCTGTTAATACAGTAAATTATTTCTAACTGATCACACACTATATTAGCCAATTAATTATGTTATTTTAGTGAACGTGGTTCATTGTGATTCGTTGAAATATAAACTTGTATTTAAAGGTAATATTAAATGTCCCTGGGATTATTTCTAAATGTATGGTCAATTACGGAGAGGATAAGTAGTATATAATCGGATTTTAATTTGAAAGACTCAATTTGAACTGAGAGTAATAAAACAGGCTTGGAGAATAATGTCCGATGGTGGTACGATATTCGAATTTGTTAAATATATATATATTTCAATATTTAGTATTTATTGACACGTTTGGATGACAATATTTAAAAATGAAAGGATCTAGTGGGGTTCGTGTTGCTCGATCCTTACTGAGTTTTCTGTGTAATTTTTTGTTTATCGTTGTTTGTCTTCTGTCCCATTCCTATTGGCCATTGTGTTGTCTGTTCTTTAATTTACGACTTCTGAATGCCCCTTTGGTATCTTTAATTTACGACTTCTGAATGCCCCTTTGGTATCTTTAATTTACGGCTTCTGAATGCCCCTTTGGTATCTTCAAGCTCTTCTTATCAAAGAATGGTTTTGTGATTTAATTCTGTCAACTTCCCGGACTCCGGCGTACGGAACATTAGAACAAGGCAACTATTTCTATCAACGGTTTCCTTACTCTATCATAAAGGCTCGGGCCTGTCAACTTATCTCTACTGTCCACGCGAAAATATCTCAAATTCTGTATATTCGTCATCGTTACTATCTAACGGTTATATAGTAAAGATATGTTGATAGAGACAGGTGCCGGCTTGTTCTAGCTCCTCGATTTACGATGAAACATAACTTACGGTACGGAAATTAATGGACTCAAAATTTAAAATAAGTCAGACGGAATAAATAATGCATACTGGAAGTCTCATAATTTCAAAATTAGAGAATCTGGAAAGTGAAAAGAGCAAATTGAACAATGAATTGTAATTTCAGAAAATATCAACCATGAATGATTTTGAGTAAGGGATCGGGAGCAGTTTGTATATTGTATGTGGTGGGATGAGGTGGGGGTGTTTGAATCCGCACTAGAGAATTACGAATTCAGGCGTCCAGCAAAATATTCGGATATATTACGCCATGCAAGAGAACTTCTTGGTTTATATTAAAATAAGACTCCGTGTTATCTGATAAAACAAGATGAAACTATTCCCATTAGTATCAACTACTAGTATGTGAAATATCTTATGACATATCCGACATTCTCAGCCCTGTGACGGGTCAAAATTCAATAATGACAGATAAAAAGATAAATTCATATCTACTTATTCTGCTTATTGGAGACATTCTAGTGATAAATCATTGTCACATCATCTTCCTCCCATCAGATATAGTGTTCGGCACTATACTTGTATTTGTATCCTTTGGGTTTTAATTTAGATAATTATATGGATTGATTATATTTTATCCTCTTCAGATGATGAGATGTTTATCAATCATAACCATGGAAATATACCAATATAAATATCTACTCTGTATTAATCATATATTATTTATTTTTCCACCAAAAAGCACTTGCTCATTTGATTTTTTTTTTCATATTGATTGATTCGATTGAAGTTAATACCAAGAGTTTAGCATGTACCAGGAACACTAAAGGATGAGATTTATCTATTAGAGATGAAGTTTTCATTTTACAGAATATTCATGCAGAAGTAATAACTCGGCAGGTCGGTGGACTTATGGGTGGATGTTAGTGAAAGGAAATATCATACAATACGTATATGTAAGGACATGAAACTAGTAATATATTTCTTCATGATTAAGATTGTTTATTATCCCCTTCAAACAAGATGGCTTTCTCCAAGCATGTATCATCCGCTTATGCCCAGTTCAAAACAGAGTAACATCCTCCAAGCATACGGTATACGTTTTCATCCTTTTCAACCGTGATGGCTTTTTCCAAGCATGCGGTATGTTCGTTTACGCCCAGTCCAAAACAGGATAACATCCTCCAAGCATGCGGTATGTTCGTTTACGCCCAGTCCAAAACAGGATAACATCCTCCAAGCATGCGATATACGTTTTCATCCTGTTCATCTGTTTACGCCCAGTCCAAAACAGGACAACATCCTCCAAGAATGCGGTATACGTTTTCATCCTGTTCATCTGTTTATGTCCCGTCCAAAACAGGATGACATTATCCAAGCATATGACAATCGTTATGTTACGTTCAAACATAATAGCTTTTCCAAGCCTGAGGTATTAGTTTTTATCCTGTCCAAGTAGGATGACCATTTCCAGGCATGAGGTATTAATTTTTATCCTGTCCAAGTAGGATGACCATTTCCAGGCATGAGGTATTCATTTTTATCCTGTCCAAGTAGGATGACCATTTCCAGGCATGAGGTATTCATTTTTATCCTGTCCAAGTAGGATGACCATTTCCAGGCATGATGTATTCATTTTTATCCTGTCCAAGTAGGATGACCATTTCCAGGCATGAGGTATTCATTTTTATCCTGTCCAAGTAGGATGACCATTTCCAGGCATGAGGTATTCATTTTTATCCTATCCAAGTAGGATGACCATTTCCAGGCATGAGGTATTCGTTTTACGTCCCAATAGGATGACTTTCTACAAACATGAGACGTCCATTTGTGTCCCGTTTAAATAGGATGGCTTCGGCATGGCACAATCAAATCATGCTGACATTTCTCCAAGCATCCATTTATGTCCGGTCCAAAAATGATGACTTTCTCTAAGCATGTGGCATCCGTTTACGTTTTTAACTAACGTTAGTGTATCATCGAAGAAGAAAAAAAGATTCAACAAACATCTCATTCTAATTAGATTTTTATTAAATGTACATTTTTGTCTTTGAAAATATGGTTCCTTATTGAATTCGTATGTGTTACTATTCGTGCATGTACATGAACTATACTTCTCATTTTTAAATCAAATCTATAACCAGATTCAGTATAACATTTTAAATGTACAAAATGAGAAATATAACATACACATGTATATATGATTTAATTTCTTCATCTATTAGTTTAATATTAAAAATATTATGGAAGTTATAAGTTGCTACAAAACCGCTTAACCTAACAACATATAACAGATTGTGTATGTTTTTGTATCGTTTATTCTCAAATGTACACAATTTAACATTTAAATGTGTACGTTTAAGAACATTGTAGACGTTACGAACGTTCAAATAAAGGTATAGATTTAGGTTTATGGTATTTAACGCCACTTTCAACAATATTTCAGTTATATCGTGACGGTCAGTTATATTGTGGCGGTCAGTTATATCGTGGCGGTTAGTTATATCGTGGCGGTCAGTTATATCGTGGCGGTCAGTTATATCGTGGCGGTCAGTTATATCGTGGCGGTTAGTTTTATTGGTGGTGGAAATTGGAGTACCCAGAGAAAAGCATCGACCTGCCGTAAGTCACTGACGAACTTCATCACATAATGTTGCATCGAGTACACCTCGCCACGAACTGACAACTTCAGTGGTGATAGGCACTGATTGCACAGGTAGTTGTAAATCCACCTGCCATACGATCACAACCACGACAAAAATCTTTAAAGTACAAGTGAATTACAGGATTAATATTAAATGTTTTCTCACCAGTAAAAACACGTTTTAATTAAACCTTTGTTATTTCACAATGATTGTTTTTATACATTTAACCTTCTACGGTGAACAAAATGAAATAACTAAGTCAGACTTTAATTTGTATATGAATATAAAAGGTTTAGATATTTAAAGGGGCATTAGCTACGATTTTGACCAAAAAAATTATATGTTTTGGAAATTGGTAAATAGCTTTAAAATGATGAAATAAAGGTAAACAGCCTATCGAACCACTTTCCCCCTTTTGAGAACGAAAATTACCATCGATTACTTATTTGTTTGCAAGCAAATAATTTGACCTCACTTTTTCCGTATGCAATTGACCTTACACTTTAGTGACAGGTAAAACGAATAATTTGTATTTTGTCGCTTATTAACTGCCAACTTGCATGGTTTTTTGTCCGTAATTAACACCGACTAAAAGCAGATTCACAAAAAATAAGAAATAAGTGCATTGTTGTACTGATTTAATGACGTAAACAATGTCAATAATTAATAAGATGACGTCCATTCTTGATCGATCTCAAAACACGAACAGTTGCATGCCGATGCGCGTACATTTCATAACAGTTATAAGTTACAGAAACACGTTTTATTAAGGCATCAATCATATATCTGATAGTTTCTATGGGTAACAAAAATTTACGATTTGGTAGATAATGCCCCTTTAAAGGACACCATATTGACTTCAAGCTTGTTTCATACACATTACATACATGTAGCTAATTAGATTTTTTGCTTAACAAATAAATAGTCATATTATACATGTATAATATGGAAAAGTTGATCCAGTTCTAACTAATATTGTACCACATCAACAACATACGCTTTGACCCTTTGACTCAGAATCAGAATAACGTGTCAAGTTAGATGACAGACAGCTACTTTTTTGTTACACATGTAGGCGCTCGTAGTTGCTGTTTTGTTACACACATGCAGGCGTTCGTAGTTGCTGTTTTGTTACACATGCAGGCGCTCGTAGTTGCTGTTTTGTTACACGTGCAGGCGCTCGTAGTTGCTGTTTTGTTACACATGCAGGCGCTCGTAGTTGCTTATTTGCTACACATGCAGACGCTCGCAGTTGCTGTTTTTCCGCTACACATGTAGGCACTCGTAGTTGCTCTGTTGTTACATATGCAGGCGCTCATAGTTGCTGTTTTGTTACACACATGCAGGCGCTAGTAGTTGCTTTGCTGTTTTGCTACACATGCAGGCGCTCGCAGTTGCTGTTTTGCCGCTACACATGTAGGCGCTCGTAGTTGTTGATTTGTTACACACATGCAGGCGCTCGTAGTTGTTTTGTTACACATGTAGGCGCTCAACTTTAGTGGTGATAATCAGATTACACAGGTAGTTGTAAATTCATCTACCTAACGATCACGACCACGACGGCTCTGTATAACACGGAGTGGGCTGTCAGTGTTCTTACACTTACACTGACTGAAGGATCTATATCTTTTTTTGTATTTTATACACTCCACTGAGGAACAATTGTAATAAAAGAAACCTTGCTGAGACCATCGTAAGTTGTGGTATATTACACAATCTAAACTCAACTTCTGTAAATGAAGATATTTTCATTAAAAATCTTCAAGGGGGTACCTTTGCATTTGTACACTTATTCTTGCAAATATGAGACAGCCACATACCTTATGAGGTTTTTTGGGTTGATATTGCTCTAAGGAATAGAAATAAGGCCAACAAATGGTTTCTCACAAGTTATTTTGTTCTTTATATCATATATGTATACCCATAATTATGGTACACAGCCATGCTTAGACAAAATTTAAAATGTAGAAGCTGCATAAAAGCATATTATATTTCTCGTGCATCCCTTGTTGATACCAATACTGCTTTTAAAACCACGGGGAGAGTGCCATTGAGTTATTGATGCTGCATGAGAGCAGATGTGAAGCTCTCTTTGTTTGTTATGGTCTCAGTGTCTTCTAGATGATTTTAATAAATCAGGGGTTTTTGCTGTGTTTTTTCTAGGTGGTATATCAAGGTACTTTTTTGAATTGTTCCTTACTGATTTGTCAACATTGTTAGTAGATTAATAGTTCTGGAATTTCGTTTCCTGTATTCTGATCAATCAACTGGAACTGTAAGCATCACCATATAACAATCATCCAAAGTTTCCATGAGATCCAAATGAAATACAGCCACCATATAACTGAAATATTGTTGAAATTGGCATTAAACACCATTAACCATAAACAAACCAAATGAAATATAGGACAAGTTGTCATATCAAACTTTTGTGAAGGACAACAAATAGGACTAACATAGCAGACAGTAAGAATTCAAGACATAAATCCTGCTATATCTTGCTAAGGACTGTAAGAATTCAAGACATAAATCCT
>MJUT01004648.1:41640-53212 GCA_002080005.1 Gigantidas platifrons
AAGGATTGTAAGAATTCAAGACATAAATCCTGTTAGATCTTGTGAAGGACTAAGAATTCAAGACAGAAATCCTGCTATATCTTGTTAAGGACTGTAAGAATTCAAGACGTAAATCCTGCTATATCTTGTGAAGGACTATAAGAATTCAAGACATAAATCCTGTTAGATCTTGTGAAGGACTAAGAATTCAAGACAGAAATCCTGCTATATCTTGTTAAGGACTGTAAGAATTCAAGATATAAATCCTGCTATATCTTGTTAAGGACTGTAAGAATTCAAGACATAAATCCTGCTATATCTTGTTAGGAATTGAAAGAATTCAAGACATAAATCCTGCTATATCTTGTGAAGCACTGTAAGAATTCAAGACATAAATTCTGCTATATCTGGTTAAGGACTGTCAGAATTCAAGACATAAATCCTGCTATATCTTGTTCTAATCTTCTGAAGTTATAATTGTGAATTAATTATTGATGAAGAATGGTACTACATGTATATAAGTAAGAAAGGATATAGATGTAAATGAAGAGAACTTATATTGCTGTTCTATATTTCAGACACATTAGGGTTCTTATTATTACGTAGTGATAATATTGACATTTCCTCACATGGCCAACAGTTTATCAAATGAACTAAATACTGGGCATGTAGGAAAGCTTCTGTACTACACACTGCCCAAGTTATAACAATCTGTGATAAGTTTGTAGTTTGTTTGTTTGATGGTGTTTAATGCCACTTTCAAGAATGTTTCAGCTATATTGTGGCGGTCAGTTTTATTGGTGGAGAAAACCAGAGGACCCTGAGATAACCACCGACCTGTCACAAGTCACTGAAAAACTTTACTGGTATCACATAATGTTGTACATCTCATCCTGATCAAGATTCAAACTCATAAATGGTGATAGGCACTGATTGCATAGGTTGTTGTAAATCCAACTACCATGCAATCATGGCCATGATGGCCCCTATTTGTGATAAGTGTTTCTTTCCTTGGCTAATGAACTTACAAAGAAAAATGCAAAGATTTATTTACTAAAATTTTCACATATTGGAATATCAATAAATTGTATCAAAATATCTATATAAAGCAACAATAAAAAAAAAAAACCCAAGAAACTTAAACATTTAAAACTTATTAAATATTTTCATGAAAAAATGCAATGATTTATAATAATATGCTAAGGAAGATAAATTATAGAAATACATCAAAATGTTTAGAAAAAAATAAATATTAGGCCTACACCATATGGAATACTACTAAATAAAAAAAAACTAGAGGCCCATGTGAGCCTGAATTGCTCACCTGAATCTACCTTGTCTTGAGATTACAATTGTACATTTCATTATAGTTTTTACTAGGGATAAACTCCTAAAATGCTTACAATTAAAACCTCAGCAGAATCTGGATTGAAAAAAGGGTCTTTTTCAAATTTAAGAGTTTTCCATTTTTAGCACTGGCAGCCATCTTGGATGGAATTTGGACTAATTTAGAATATACCAAGGTTGGTTCAACTTAGCTAAGAAGTTAAAGAGAAAATGTTTTGCTTAAATATGCCATATTTTCATAATCAGCAAAAATTAACAAAAGTGAACAATTGATGGAAAAACCAGATTATCTGCTTAAATAATCATTTGATTTACAATTTCTCATTATACCACCTTAAATTCAAATTTAAGCTGAAAATTGTATTGCTGAATAACAGAAAAAAAAAGAAGATATACAATTTAAATGTTCAATTCAATTCATTTTATTCAGGCAAGTATCAAGCAAATACATTAAAATCAATAATAAAACATAGACAATACAATAAATAATAATATTATTTAAAAAACAACAACAATGCATTGATGGAAAACCCATTAACCTGGAAAACTAAATTTCCAACGGGGACATTAAAATGAAATTTTATAAAAAAAATAACTTAGCATAAAATTCAGTACAATATGCTTACCTGAAAATAGGTTGATCAGTGATGTCAACAATATGTACACACCAATGTGTACTATGTCATCAATATGTACACACCAATGTGTACTATGTCATCAATATGTACACACCAATGTGTACTTTGTCATCAATATGTACACACCAATGTCTACTACTATGTTAGGGATATATATAGATTCTCCTGCAGTTGCCCATGTGGGTTATGATATTTCTCCACTCTCAAGAGTTAAATTAAAAAATTTAACCACTCGCCTGATATGCAGGTGGTAAATGAATGTTTATGTAGATGTTGACATACAGGTGGTAAATGACTGCATATGTAGATTTGTGCATGCAGGTAGTAAATGACTGTATATGTAGATGTTGACATACAGGTGGTAAATGACTGTATATGTAGATGTTGACATACAGGTGGTAAATGACTGTTTATGTAGATGTTGACATACAGGTGGTAAATGACTGTTTATGTAGATTTTGACATACAGGTGGTAAATGACTGTACATGTAGATTTGTGCCTGCAGGAAGTAAATAACTGTATATGTAGATGTTGACATACAGGTTGTAAATGACTGTATGTGTAGATGTTGGACATGCAGGTGGTAAATGACTGTTTATGTAGATGTTGACATACAGGTGTTAAATGACTGTATGTGTAGATTTTGACATACAGGTGGTAAATGACTGTATATGTAGATGTTGACATACAGGTGGTAAATGACTGTATATGTAGATGTTGACATGCAGGTAGTAAATGACTGTATATGTAGATGTTGACATACAGGTGGAAAATGACTGTTGATGTAGATGTTGACATACAGGTGGTAAATGACTGTATATGTAGATGTTGACATGCAGGTGGTAAATGACTATATATAGATGTTGACATACAGGTGGCTGGGGTGTGGAAATTACATGCCCGACTTGCCCGACACGTACACATAACCGACCGGGCAAGTAAATTTTTGTGTATTGGTTGTCCGTGGACAAGTGAAAATTGGCCATGTTCTCTGGGGGGGAATCAAATTTCTTTTGATAATTGTCAAAAGATCATCAAATACGACAATCTGTAACTATGTCGGTTAAAAGTTTATGACTAAATATAGATCGATTGTTTAGACAGACAAATTAGGTACGCAAGTTCGGATTTTCGAGTTTTTGCATTAGCATTTCTCATTGACTCAGGATCGACACCTAGGTTTTATCTTCTGTATACCGGAAATTGAATTATTGATTTTTCGAAAGATGGACAAGTTTGTCATAAACCAAGAAAAGAATCAGTTGCTACTGCTCCAAATAATGATAAACCGCTAAAACGAAAGTCGCAGGTGGAGAAGGATAAACAATAGGAAAAGAAACATTTCCGTGGTTGCGATACAATGAAACTTTTCTTTAGACAATAAAATTAGCTTTTGCAAATGAACAAATATTTAATTGGAAATAAGTTAAATGATTAACAAATAAACTCAATAAAGCAACATATATGTAAGGCATACTACCAATTCAACAAAAAAGTTGGGGCAAGTGACTTTTTTTCTGGACAAGTAAAATTTTCATTTTTACTAGCCCGGGGACAAGTGCTCAGATCAGATATTTCCACACCCCTGGGTGGTAAATGACTGTATATGTAGATGTTGACATACAGGTGGTAAATGACTGTACATATGTAGATGTTGACATACAGGTGGTAAATGATTGTATATGTAGATGTTGACATACAGGTGGTAAATGACTGTATATATAGATTTTGACATACAGGTGGTAAATGATTGTATATGTAGATGTTGACATACAGGTGGTAAATGACTGTATATGTAGAAGTTGACATACAGGTGGTAAATGACTGTATATGTAGATGTTGACATACAGGTGGTAAATGACTGTACATATGTAGATGTTGACATAGAGGTGGTAAATGACTGTATATGTAGATGTTGACATACAGGTGGTAAATGACTGTATATATAGATTTTGACATACAGGTGGTAAATGACTGTATATGTAGATGTTGACATACAGGTGGTAAATGACTGTATATGTAGATATTGACATACAGGTGGTAAATGACTGTACATATGTAGATGTTGACATACAGGTGGTAAATGACTGCATATGTAGATGTTGACATACAGGTGGTAAATGACTGTATATATAGATTTTGACATACAGGTGGTAAATGACTGTAAGCATTTGCAAATATACACGATTATAACACACGCAACGCTTCTGCTCTTCCCGTTATCCGTACACAAACCTCACTGTATTACAATTCCTTCATTCCATCTTCCGTTCGACTGTGGAACTTACAACCAGATAATATTAGACTAAGTCCATCCATTCAAGCCTTGAAGTATTCTCTAAAATCAAATATATCTTTAAAACCATTTTATTATTATACTGGTAGTGGCCTTGGGCAAATTCTCCATTCCAGATTACGAATGCAGTGTTCCTCTCTAAACCAACATTTATTCCGTAAGAACATTGTCGACTCGCCTAACTGTATTTGTGGCTTAACCGAATCTGCTACTCATTATTTATTTCACTGTCTACGATACACTGCACAAAGGCAAATGTACATAAATCCTATCAATGTACCCATAAACCTGACAACAGAAATACTTCTTTTTGGATCACCCAAACTTGCACCCAACCAAAACGTCGAATTATTTTTAGCAGTTCAAAAATTTATTATCTGTAGTAAGCNATTCACCCCTTAAGGTCTTTTATCTTATTTTTTTTCTATCTGTCTTTCATTGTTCATTTTTTCTCTCTCTCTTGTGCACTTCTCTTTCATCACTTAGTTCTTCTATCTAAATGGAAAATTTCACATTTATATCTATTCAGAATAACATTGTTCCTTATAATTTAAAATTTGATATTTGTATAAACTTCGAGACCAGTTTGATTATTGTAAAGAGATATACCAGGGAAACGAATTAATATAAGATTTTTTTAAACTTGTTTTCGAATCCCTTTAATTATTTGTATTGTATCATTTCACAATTTATGTCATTGTACTATATTTATTAATTAATAAAATATGTTTAAACTAAATGACTGTATATGTAGATTTTGACATATAGGTGGTAAATGTCTGTATATGTAGATGTTGACATACAGGTGGTAAATGTCTGTATATGTAGAAGTTGACATACGGGTGGTAAATGACTGTATATGTAGATTTTGACATACAGGTGGTAAATGACTGTATATGTAGATGTTGACATACAGGTGGTAAGTGACTGTATATACAATCTGATTACGATCTAATGTTAAATATGACATGCTTACAATCTAATGTTAAATATGATACACTTCATTAACAACAGAAAATTAAGATTAATCAATGAAAATACTTCTGGCAAATTCTAGAACACATGGGATATTGGCTAATAGCAAGGATGATGTGTCCAAGTGGAAGTACATGGCTACCTGTAGACTGTAGTTTTAGTGAGCTAGTACTATAAAGATCCAATTAAGCCTGTTCTAGTGTGCTAGTACTATAAAGATCCAATTAAGCCTGTTCTAGTGAGGTAGCACTATAAAGATCCAACTAAGCCTGTTCTAGTGTGCTAGCACTATAAAGATTCAATTAAGCCTGTTCTAGTGAGGTAGCACTATAAAGATCCAATTAAGCCTGTTCTAGTGAGCTAGCACTATAAAGATTCAATTAAGCCTGTTCTAGTGTGCTAGTACTATAAAGATTCAACTAAGCCTGTTCTAGTGAGCTAGCACTATAAAGATCCAATTGAGCCTGTTCTAGTGTGCTAGTACTATAAAGATCCAATTAAGCCTGTTCTAGTGTGCTAGTACTATAAAGATCCAATTAAGCCTGCTCTAGTGAGCTAGTACTATAAAGATCCAATTAAGCCTGTTCTAGTGTGCTAGTACTATAAAGATCCAATTAAGCCTGCTCTAGTGAGCTAGCACTATAAAGATTCAATTAAGCCTGTTCTAGTGAGCTAGTACTATAAAGATCCAATTAAGCCTGCTCTAGTGAGCTAGCACTATAAAGATCCAATTAAGCCTGTTCTAGTGAGGTAGCACTATAAAGATCCAACTAAGCCTGTTCTAGTGAGCTAGTACTATAAAGATCCAATTAAGCCTGTTCTAGTGAGGTAGCACTATAAAGATCCAACTAAACCTGTTCTAGTGAGGTAGCACTATAAAGATCCAACTAAGCCTGTTCTAGTGAGCTAGCACTATAAAGATCCAATTGAGCCTGTTCTAGTGAGCTAGCACTATAAAGATCCAATTGAGCCTGTTCTAGTGTGCTAGCACTATAAAGATCCAATTAAGCCTGTTCTAGTGAGCTAGTACTATAAAGATCCAATTAAGCCTGTTCTAGTGAGGTAGCACTATAAAGATCCAACTAAACCTGTTCTAGTGTGCTAGCACTATAAAGATCCAACTAAGCCTGTTCTAGTGAGCTAGTACTATAAAGATTCAATTAAGCCTGTTCTAGTGAGGTAGCACTATAAAGATTCAATTAAGCCTGTTCTAGTGAGCTAGCACTATAAAGATCCAACTAAGCCTGTTCTAGTGTGCTAGTACTATAAAGATTCAATTAAGCCTGTTCTAGTGAGCTAGCACTATAAAGATTCAATTAAGCCTGTTCTAGTGAGCTAGTACTATAAGATCCAACTAAGCCCGTTCTAGTGAGCTAGCACTTATAAGGTAAAGGTCAAAGGTAAAATATATTTAGGTTTAAAAATTTCAACATCATACACAAGTGTTTAAAAATTTCTCGTTAAGTTAAAAATAAAACATAAAACTGCCATCTTTAACTGAAACTTCAATCCACCAATTGTAGCTGCTGAGAACTTTCTCACCAAGGATAGCACATGAAAGCCATTCAGCTTATTTCCAATGGGGTCCTTTATAAGTATCAGCTTAAAGTTCAAGTGGA
Organism: Gigantidas platifrons; assembly: GCA_002080005.1. Lineage (NCBI taxonomy): Eukaryota > Metazoa > Mollusca > Bivalvia > Mytilida > Modiolidae > Gigantidas > Gigantidas platifrons. The sequence goes on from MJUT01004648.1 coordinate 48,496, forward strand.
CATTAAAAGATCAACATGAGCGGGTAGAGGGATTACTTAATTTTAAAATAAGTACATTATCTATGAAAATATATATGTATATATAATTGTCATTATTATGATATGACACGTCTTTCCTGTTCTTCACTGGTATGTATCAGGTGGCACTTCACTTCTTTTTTAAATCTTTGCAAATCATTGATGGATTTGATCGAATCGGGTAGAGAATTCCAATCATGAATTCCATTGTAGTAAAATGTTGTTTGATTCGATGCCTTTAATTTTTGGTGTAACATAATTAATCTGACTTGGTCTAGTATTATGGGCATGATGTTCATTAATTTTGATGAAATTATTTTTCAAATAAGAAGGACATGTATCATAATAGATCCAACTAAGCCTGTTCTAGTGAGCTAGTACTATAAAGATCCAACTAAGCCTGTTCTAGTGAGCTAGTACTATAAAGATCCAACTAAGCCTGTTCTAGTGAGGTAGCACTATAAAGATCCAATTAAGCCTGTTCTAGTGAGCTAGTACTATAAAGATCCAATTAAGGCTGTTCTAGTGAGGTAGCACTATAAAGATTCAACTAAGCCTGTTCTAGTGAGCTAGTACTATAAAGATCCAATTAAGCCTGTTCTAGTGAGCTAGTACTATAAAGATCCAACTAAGCCTGTTCTAGTGAGCTAGTACTATAAAGATCCAATTAAGCCTGTTCTAGTGAGCTAGTACTATAAAGATCTAACTAAGCCTGTTGAAAAATACTTGTACTTGCCATGATGTAGCTGAAAAATTGCTCTGTTGGCTTTAAACAACAACAATTCAGTAAATATACAGTGAAACCTGTGTAAATAGAACATCCTTGGCACCAGCTTTAATGTTTGGAATAGCCAGGTGTTGGATTTTTACAAGTGAAATTAATAAAAAAAAATAATCCTACATTGGGATTTTATGTAAAGTTTGATTTCTACAGGATTTCTGTTTATTCTGGGTTTGGTTTCAGAGAGGTTTTTCTGTATTTGACATAAACATAAGAAATAAATACCCTATTGTGGCATAAAGACAATGGCTGACATAATGACATGCCCTATTGTGGCATAAAGACAATATCTGACATAATGACATGCCACATTGTGGCATAAAGACAATATCTGACATAATGACATGCCGTATTGTGGCATAAAGACAATATCTGACATAATGACATGCCATATTGTGGCATAAAGACAATATCTGACATAATGACATGCCATATTGTGGCATAAAGACAATATCTGACATAATGACATGCCCTATTGTGGCAAAAAGACAATATCTGACATAATGACATGCCCTATTGTGACATAAAGACAATATCTTACATAATGACATGCCATATTGTGGCAAACGGACAATATCTGACATAATGACATGCCCTATTGTGACATAAAGACAATATCTGACATGACATGCCATATTGTGACATAAAGACAATATCTGACATAATGACGTGCCCTATTGTGGCAAAAAGACAATATCTGACATAATGACATGCCATATTGTGGCAAACAGACAATATCTGACATAATGACTAACATGTCAAAACCACTAAACTCCACACTATATATAATGTTAGGCCTAAAAGGCTAGAAAAGCTAAAGTGCAATTAAAAAATGTGCTGTAAAAATCAACAATCCTTTTCTGCTGGTACGTCTAACCAAGAATTACAAAAATCACGTTCTTTCCCAATCCTTGTTCCTTCACATCCTCTTAAAAACTCGCACCTTCCACTACCTGAACTGGTTTCCAGTATGTTCTCCTGTTCCTCCACAGATGAGTTATATCTAGAGTACAATGACGTCACATTATTTTCTGTGAAGAAACATTTGTATTGCTGTAGAATTTCAGGTTTATATTTCATCAATGTTTTGTCACACAACCACAGTATACGTCTCTGCATTTCATCAATTGTCTCACATACGGTTTGTACCAGTGTATCTTCACTTTTTATTTCATACGTGGGAATTATAATTTCTTCTGAAATTAGAATGAAATTGTTACTTGTGATTGATTGATTGATTGATTGATGTTTAACGTCCAGCGAGTAATTTTTCAGCTATATTCAGGACGAGAATAATTTAAACGTCACGGGACTCGAAACAAAGAAATGTGATGGGTAGGGACGGAGAATTTTGCAAGTACAACAGGTCTCCTATGGATCACTCATCATGAGCATAATGAGCTGTTACACTGGGTTCTTTAACGTGTGAAGAGGGTGGCAATCTCTCAACACGGGACCTCGGTTTTATGTACGTCTCATCCGAAAGACGGGTTGGTTGTCAATTTATACATCCCGCACAAGACGGACGCCCCTTCAAGCCGAAGAAGTTCTCGGTCCCATTTCTATACCCCGGGGTTCCCGCGGGGTTGACCCCTTTTAGAGGACTAGTGCCTCTAGGATGGAGAAACCTGGTGCCTATTCTACCCCCGGCACACCCTCTGGGAGGGGGTTTGTTACTTGTGTAGTTATATATTAACAATATACAATATAAAGCCACCTCACCATCAATATCTGTGATAAAGTTTAGTAGACATATAAAACAAAGGTTACCTTTAAATAGACAGTAAATGTAACGATTGCAGTATAGTTGGTTGGTTGGTTTTATGGTGATAAATGCCACTTTCAACAATATTTCAGTTATATTGTGGCAGTCATTTTTATTGGTGGAGGAAACCAAAGTACCCAGAGAAAACCACCGATCTGTCGCAGCTCACTGACAAATTTTATCACATAATGTTGTATTGAGTACACCTCGCCTGGGTGTGATTCGATCTCACAACGTTAGTGGTGATAGGCACTAATTGCACAGGTAGGATCACGGCCAGGATGGCCTCACTGATTGCAGTATAAATCCACATGCTACCTATATTTCTATATCTGATAAAAGATTTCTTCTCTGCCCCTCAATTCATTTGAGAGATTTTGTTTTTATGTCAAAGTACAGCAGTTCCCCTCTTATATAAATGCTGCCCTTCCTGCAATGAAGAAATGGCTTAATAAAAAGGGTGGCCTCGCTTGGGGGCACAATTTAGGAGTATTTTACTATTTCAGTGCATCTGAAATTATGCCTGATAAAGTGGTGGTCTTTGGTGGAAGGGGCCTTATTAGAGGGGGACTAATGAACCAGGAAACTGAACTTAAATCAAGATGACATATGGATACATATTACTATGTACCCTCCATGATCAATGTGTTGACCAAATAAGCTGAACATAGGTTATATATTGAAATGGAGAAACTGACCTCAGCATGGGAACCTGATGTAAATTTAACAAAGTCAGTAGACAATGAAAATGAAGTCAAGGTCATGTTATACTTGCCTGACTGATATGTATCCTCAATGTTCAATGTGCGGACCAAATTGGTGAACCTAGGTTGAATGGTAATAGAGAAACTATCCTAATCACAAACATTAAAATGAGACCATGGTCAGGGGACACATGCCTTACTGACATGTACCCTCCACAATCAATGTGGACTAACTATGGTGAGCCTAGGCTGTATGATAATAGAGAAACTTGTCTATTGACAAAACTTAACACTATAAAAGTCACCATTGCCACTGCCATTAAAGGCAATACCTAAGTTTTGAGGTCCTCTGTTTGCAACATAACAAATAGCTTAATTTACAGGCAGACAATTATTGACCAGTATTTCCTGTTTTTGTACAACTAAATATTTAAAGCTACTAATCTGAATGTAAAAGTTGGTAAAAAGGCTGATATCAAGCCCTGGTACACAAAGACAAACAGAGGCTTGTTATGACGATTTCAGTGAACTACTTTTGTTGGTATTTATATATCCTTACTCAAATCTATTCCTTGTTGTTTCAGCCTTTCTTCATTTATTGCTGTAGTATCTAAATTGATATGTTTGTGAAAGATCTGACTGAAAATAAAAATAATTTTACAGAATTTAACATTAATAACATCAGTTAATACTGAAAGTATGTATATATACACAGTACAAAAATACTAGTTCAACTAAAAAGATGAGGTATATTAAAGTTTGTTAAAAATGTACAGACATAGTTCAAACAAACAAATGTTTTATTTTGAAGGTTTAAAACAAATACTTCTAAACTGAAAAAATATACAAACAAATCTGAGTGAGTGAGTGATTGTTGTTTAATTCCAAGTGAGCAGTTTTTCAGCTATATTATGGCGAGAACAAGTTACATATCAATGTACTAGACCAACACGCTTAGTTGGATTTTTATAATGCTAGCTCACTAAATCAACATTCTGTCTTTAGATATGCCACTCTACTCTGACACATTATCCTGATTCTCTGCTCTTTCTTCTGAATCCTGCATGGCTAGTGAAGAATCAACACATACCTATTTTATTGTCTTTGGTCTGATCGGGATTTGACCCTACGCTCTATGACTCTGATCAGATCAGGATTTGACCCTACCCTCTATGACTCTGATCAGATCAGGATTTGACCCTACCCTCTATGACTCTGATCAGATCGGGATTTGACCCTACCCTCTATGACTCTGATCAGATCGGGATTTGACCCTACCCTCTATGACTGATCAGATCGGGATTTGACCCTACCCTCTATGACTCTGATCAGATCGGGATTTGACCCTACGCTCTATGACTCTGATCAGATCAGGATTTGACCCTACCCTCTATGACTCTGATCAGATCGGGATTTGACCCTACCCTCTATGACTCTGATTAGATCGGG
>MJUT01004657.1:5069-26062 GCA_002080005.1 Gigantidas platifrons
ACACCTATACCTTATACTCTACAGTATACACCTATACCTTATACTCTGCAGTATACACCTATACCTTATACTCTGCAGCATACATCTATACCTTATACTCTACAGTATACACCTATACCTTATACTCTGCAGTATACACCTATACCTTATACTCTGCAGTATACATCTATACCTTATACTCTACAGTATACACATATACCTTATACTCTGCAGTATACACCTATACCTTATACTCTACAGTGTACATTAATATACCTTATACTCTGCAGTATGCACCTATACCTTATACTCTGCAGTATACACCTATACCTTATATTCTACAGTGTACAGTAATATACCTTATACTTTGCAGTATACACATATACCTTATACTCTGCAGTGTACATTAATATACCTTATATTGTAGGTTAACCTCAAAGTTGTCATCCATCATATTGATCATGTCCTCAGAGGCAACATAAGTCTCTCCAAATCCTGGTTCTAGTACATCAAGAGAGTCACAGTTCATTCCAATGGCTCCAGGAATAACTGTAAATTAATAGATATATAACAGTTCATTGACCAGAATAACACGATGGGTGTCACTAATGGAGCAGGAACTGCTTACCTTTCCGGAGTACCTGGATTCACTCATGGTTAATATTTAGCTTTCTGTGTAGTGTTTGGTATATCATTGGTAAATTTGCCCTTTTATTTTTATTCATTTTAGCCATTGTATTTTCTGCTAAGAAGGTAAAGCATATTCGTTATAGAATGCATAATCACTCTGTCATATTTCTAATGAATATAACATTAATTATTCAAACACATCCAAAGAAATTAGTGGTCTTTCTGAGAAAAAAGAAATTTAATAATGCATTATCAAAATGTCCATTAATTATTCATACAAATCAAAAGAAATTAATAACATTCATCAGAGTCAGTTAGCACGAGCATTTTCGTGACGTAATTGAATTCGTCTTGGACCCATTTCCTGTGTCAACTATGGCCGAGAACTTTTGCTAAAATTAACAAAAACCAACCGAATGACCAAATATGATGAGACATCACTTGAACGATAATACCATTTCCTGTAGGATGACTTAATACATACCATTTTAGCTTACGTCTAGCTGAAGGTTACTGTTTAAGTAAATTAGATTGATTGATTTTTGGTGTTTTAACGCCACTTTCAACAATATTTCAGCAATATCATGGCGACCAGTTTTAGTAGTGGAAGAAGCCGGAGTACCCGCCGGAGAGAACCACCGACCATGGACAAGCAAACTTTATCACTTGCGGCTGCGAGTCGAGTGCACCCTTTTTGTAATTTACAAAGCCGGGTGCGAACCCACGCCATATTGGTGATAGGCTTGTATGAGTTGTTAGATCCAACGACCTAACTCATTGAGCCACCCGGGCCCCGCAGGTAGATTAGAAAGTAAATGTATTAACTAATATAAATTACAAACTTACGTCTAACTAGTTCACAAAAGAATGTCATTTTCATTGGTAGACACAACAAATAACCAATGAAAGGAATAGCACTCAGACATCTACTTTCTAAGTCATTAAACTTGCGTCTACATCTAAGAACTCCCTCATTCCATACATCTGTAATGAAACTCATTTAATTATAAGAACTTGCATTCATACCAGAACTGGGTTGCACAAACCTCAATTAATGGTAAGTGTCAATTACTTAAATTTACTTGAAATGTATATGACATTAATTTACACTTAAAGTTTAAGAATGAACTTGAATTTTTAATTTTGGTGTTTAACGCCACTTTCAGCAATATTTCAGTTATATCATGGCGACCAGTTTTAGTGGTAGAGGAAGCCGGAGTACCCGGAGAGAACCACCGACCTTGGACAAGCAACTGGTATAAACTTTATCACTTGCGGCTGCAAGTCGAGTGCACCCTTTTTGCAATTTACAAAAAGCTGGGCACGAACCCACGCCATATTGGTGATAGGCTTGTATGAGCTGTTAGATCCAACGACCTAACTCATTGAGCCACCCGGGCCCTACAACGACCTAACTCGTTGAGCCACCCGGGTCCCTTCACTTAAAGTTTAATTGAGACTTAAATTTAATTGAGGTTTGTGCACCACAGTCATGGAGAGTAAGTCATGTATTTGTCTGTTAGTGGTGTCGATTTTGTCCCTTTTAACGATTTTTCTATTGGATTTGAAAACTGTTCCGACATTGTTGGATTTATGGTTTTCATTTCAATAATACCTTAATAATAAAGATTGTTGCTCTATTTTTATCCTCCATCTTTTTTTTTTATGAAAACAACTAATAATGTTGCAGTATTGTTCTAATGAAAACCAGAGCAAAGACTGGTTAGCTTGGAATCAGAATAATGTCTGCGAGTGTTTACTAGCAGACTGTTGTGTCAATGAGCTAGAACTATAAAAATCCAACAAAGCACGTTAGACAAAGAAAAGCAGACAACGTCATTTCACCAGAAGTAAATTGGTCTTGCCATATTATGGCTGAATAATTAATCAAGTGATTTAAGACATCATTCACGCGCTCACTCACTAAATAACAGTAGGTGGGAAATAAAAGTATTTATCCTGCAATGACATCATTTACCGATCAATATAGCCTGCCCAATATATTTTTTTTTGGATATTGGTCAGTTATAAATAGAACATACAAATTGTAAGCTCCGCCCACTCCGGGTACATCGGGGGATATTGTTTTCAAATACATGCACAAAATTATTTCAAATACTTTTATCATCGTCCAGTAAACTTTTATTTACGATTTAAAAGTGCAGGATAAATACAATACATGTGCGCTGTCGAAGCATATAGGTGAATATGTGTATTCGGCGCGAAACGCGGGCAAAGGCTCGGCAAAGCCTCGCCTTTTTCCCCGTTTCTAAGCCTCATACACATATTACCTATATGCCTCGACAGTACACAAGTATTGAATATGTATACTCTTCATTAGGAAATATTTAATGACGAGATTTGAAACTAACGATTCCCCAGGTGTCGTTCCCTGGTGATCTTAATACACACCAAGTGTTTAATCTGACCTCACCAGATTTGTAACAAGAGTAACAAGACTGGTGCCACATGTGGAGCAGGAACTGCTTACCTTTCCGGAGCACCTGACTTCACCACCTGTTTTAGTGGGTTTGTGTTTCTCAATCTATTCTTAACTGTGTGGGATTTTGCAGATCATTATTTAAGAAATAAATCATGGAAGCCAGAATGTGTTGGAAGTTTTAATATGGATTGGCGGATATTAGTATTTCATCCCGAGCCTGAAGCGAGGGATAAAATTTATTAATATCCGCCAATCCATGTTAAAACTGAAAACACATTCTGGCTTCCATGATTTATTTCGATTCTGATATGTCTAAGAGTACAAATACGGTAGTTTACTTTGATTGGAAGACGGTAATTTATATTTACATTTGCGGAAAATGTCGCACACAATTTATGCTGCCAATAGAAAAGTCAGTCACATTCACATGTTCTAATGAGATTATACCGAATGGATAACTAGTTCGTTTGTTAACAATGTGAAAGAAGGAGGTCATGTTAGAATTGTCCTTTTATCCTTTTTCTTGTTTGGCCATTGTTTTGACTGTCCATCTTCGATTTACGGATTCTGGTTACCCCTTCTAGTATCATTAAACTGTTCTTTTAAGCAAACCCTCATTATATGAACCATCTACATTGCATCTATAATATATTGACTTATTGTAACATGTAATATTCTTACTTTCACATTGTAAGTCTAGTTTGCCTCTATATTTAGCTTCTGCTTGCTTCTCTCTATCGTCTTTAGAGGAGACCTTGTTCTTGCTGTTTATTTTTTGCATCCTATTGCCACGTTTGCCATTATTTAGTCTATCAACCTTACGAGTTTTTGCTTGCATCATTTCCACATCCCCCTGATCTCTAATCTAAAGAAAAGGATAAACAAAATAGTCTCTCAACTACACCCATGTTTGTTTTCCGAATATCGACATATCGCTCTTCTCTTATTTGTCATTTTTTATGTCCGATAAAAAGCAGAAAACAATAGTTTTAAAATTTACCTTTGTAAAGAATAGTTTTCAACTTAAAGTGCCATACCAGCCTAAGAATCCATTTTTTCCCGAAAATAGTTTCACAAAATTGGCATCATTCTCAAACAATTGCAAAAATTCCGATTTAAAAATTCATCGTAATAACCGAGATAAACGTACAGGTAATGTTTTCTATTTTCACACACCTGGCTAATTTTATCGATCGGTGATTTCCGTGATTGTACCGGACATGACGTCACATTTTGAACACATGTTGAAACCATAGATAGAAAACATACGAACATTAAACTATAAGTTAGGATTCTTGCAAGTTAAAACTATTTATAACTATGCCACGTGGAGATCGTGGTCAGTTTTAAGAACTGGATACACATGACACCACCCTTTTCAGGGCCGCCAAGAGAATTTTTGGACCCCCAAGACAAAAGCAATTCTCCAAATAGCGATACCATAATAATTTTAAAAAAAAGAGTAAAAAAAAAATATAGTATATATGAAGTAAATGAATTTCAATGATTTAAATTTTAAAAAAAGAGTAAAAAAATATAGTATATTATATATATAGTAAATTACTATAGACTCTATATATACTATATTTTTTTGCTCTTTTTTTATTTAAATCATTGAAAATCAAGCGACTGTGATGATACTCAAACTAAGTCCACCACGGTGTGTCATAAGCAAAAAATCAGTACAACAAAAATAAATTGATGAATCGTGATTTAGAAAACAGCTTTCTATATGTTTATTTGTCATGCCCCCCCTTTTTTTCTCATTCTCAGTGGGCCTGCCCCTACTCCCCGTCTTTAAACAACCAAAAACATGGACTTATTTATTAATTTCAAAGTATATACAAAGATATTATAAAGAAGTATCATTCTGTCTATTTAATGGTGTATTTTCTGTCTCCCCGTCTGGGTCAGAATCGTCGGAATCTGTGAGGTAAGGCTCGTGGGTTGATTTGGACTTCATTGACCTGAGCTAGATCTAAACAATTCTTCTGTTTCGGCATTTCCAGAATCTGTATCAGATACGTTGTCTCCATCCTCAAAAGACGATGATCCACAGAAAGGGACACTTCACTTGCATTGGATTCTGATTCGGATTGTATTGATTTATGCGTATCTGCCATATTGATTATATATGAAGTGTTCAATAAGTGACGTCACACATGTTTTTACTAAGAACCGGAAGTGATGGAATCTATTATCGGAAATCTTCGGGGACAGGTGCAAATGTGATTTTCAAATCCTTATATCTCCACAATGCGTTGGAATTTTTTCATCGGGTTTTGGATATTAGATTTAATGTAATATAAAGTTTATTTTCCGAAAAATAAATTTTAAGCTATAGTGGCACTTTAACCTTTGCGAAAAATGGTTTTCAACTTTACCTTTGTGAAAAATATTTTTTAACTTTGCATTTGAGAAAAAATAGTTTTCAACTTAACCTTTGTGAAAAATTGTTTTTAACTTTGCCTTTGAGAAAAATATTTTCGCAACTTAACCTTTGTGAAAAATTGTTTTCAACTTAACCTTTTTGTGAAAAAAAAATAGTTTCCAACTTGATCTTTGTGAAGAAATAGCTTTCAACTTTACCTTTATGAAAAATGGTTTTCAGTTTTACCTTTGTGAAAAATATTTTTCAACTTTACCTTTGTAAAAAATAGATTTCAACTTTACTTTTAAAAAACACCAAAGTCATCTCTCAAAATGAGTTCACACTCACACTTATATCTCAAAATGAGCTAAAACAGTTTTTGCTCTTAGTCATCAGCACTATGTGCTTAGCGAAGAAGCAACAAATACCAATTTTATAGTCTTTGGTTTGACCTGATCGGGGCTCGCACTCACGATCTACCACACTCGAGGCGAGCACACTAACATGCAGGTACGGCTCAACCAAAGTTCCCTATGGGTATAACGACTGTTACGATTTAACATTGATGTGAAGGCATAATCATACAATTATGGTTTACTATGTTTTCAACAAATAGAAAAAAAAACTTACTTCTTTTTTCATTGGTGAAAATGCCTTGTCTACTCGCGTTATAACTTTGTTCATGTAAAGACCTTCCGCCTGAAATAAATCAAAGAATTAGTGTAAACAATATTTATTGAATAAATTGCATTAGTTATAACAATAGTACATACATAAGGATCAGAAAACAAGTGACGCAGCACTTATATAAATTCTTCTCCCAAAGAATTACAATTACAGTAATGTTAGGACATATTATAACTAATCATAAAATGTTTTCCAATCTTTCGATTTTGTGCGTATTTGATGAAGGTTATTACAGAAACGCGTAAATCGCCACGATATAACTGAGAAATTGTTGAAAGTGGCGTTAAACACCATAACCCTAACCCCAGAAACGCGTAGTGTGCACTAAATTGGATATCTACGTTTTTACCACTATCACGTGATTGATACAGCTCCTGGTGGATTATTACCTCCCTAGGGTATCATCCGCCCAGTAGTCAGTGCTTCGCCACTGACATGGTTTATTTGATATACATGTATGTATTACTGACATTTTACAGCTCCTAAATATTATCATTATTAATCAAACTAAGGTTATCCCCCCTCACCCTAAGGTCACGTTTACCGAGATTGGCTATCCTGTTTAAGCCCTGGGTATTATTGCTCCCAAAACTTTTAATTATTAGGATTTCCACTGTTTCGATTTTGAGTGTACCTGATGAAAGTTATTCCAGAAACGCGTCGTGCGCACTAAATTAGATATCTACGTTTTTATATATACATGTATAAGCTTAAATAATTAGTTTACTGATGTACAATGTATATATTTTTTTGGGGGGGATATTAAGATACAATTTAACGTGGACTTGTTTCAGCGGTGGACAAAAATAAATAAAAGCATGTTGTGTTCTAGAAGTATATGATGAAAACAATATTCAACAAGGAAACAACGTATGTCGCCATTAAAAAATCTATTCACTGGGAACAACAACTGCCAACCAGCCTTTGCTACTACTCCTTAATGCTGGGTGCTTAGATGAGAAGCAACAGACACCAATTTCATGGTCTTTAGTTTGATTTTACATGTACCTAGGCTCGGAATCAAGATCTACAGCACTCGAGACGAGAATTCTAAGAGTTACTCCACTGATGCGGTTTACCTTATATTAGAAGAGTTTGAAGATACCAAAGAGGTAATCAGAATCCGTAAATCGAAGAAGAACAGATAGCACAATGGCCAAAAGAAAAGGTACAATATTAACAATCTACAAAGCATACACATAAAAACTGAAGATCGAGAAACACGAATCCCACTAAAAACCAGGGATGAACTCAGGTGCTCCGGAAGAGATAACAGGTGTTGTTCCACTAGTGGCATAAATAATCAATAATGATACCTGAAATTCATCCATGACGTTCTCCAGTGGTTTCATCTTCAATTTCCATTTGGCCAGTGTGTGGTTAGCAGACAGTTCTACAGAACAACTCAACGATCGTGTGATTTCTTTGCCGTTCATAAGAATGTTATGCATAGGACCTGTATTGATATTAAATACATGTATTAAATGACATGCAATTAATATAATCTTTTGTGTATTTTCTTTATCTCATTCAATTTTCTGTAGATTTTTGGTTAGGCTAGATTTAGGTTAGTGGTGTTTCACGTCACTTTCATCAATATTTCAGTAATATCGTGGCGGTCACTTTTTTGGTGGAGTATACCAGAGTACCCGAAGAAAACCCACAGACCTGCCTCAAGTCACTGACAAACGTTATCACATAATGTTGTATCGAGTACACCTCGCCTGAACTCACAATTTGTGAATTTAATCCCGGAACATCATAGTGTGAGGTGTTGAATATTCTGCCTTCTTGTGGGTAGGAATAATTCTCCCAAAAATTGTTTTGGTATGCTGGTAAAATGTTTGTCTAAATGTTATTATTTTATTAACTATTCTGGTTGTTTTTCCTGTAGGTAAGTCCTGACAAAAAATATTTAAATGAGGTTTGTTAAATACCAGTACCTATTATTAAATAACCAATGGCGAACGTGCCAACATAAGACCTTCCTGTCTTCCCAAAAAACGTTGGTATCAGTAGACAGCAAATACATCGTAGTCTCCGGGATACAGCATAACCAGCAGCAATAATTAGAGTCATCGAACCGAATACTATTTTCTTCGTAGACTTTGATAAATCCATAGGTGTTATCATTATATGGTAAAGCCCTGCAAAATATAATTTTCTTAGAATAAAATGAGGGGGAGGAGGGGGGCAAAAACAAAACAAACGAAACAAAACAAAACAAACAAACAAAAACACTGTCGGAACAGTTCCAAAATCTGATAGGAGGAAAACTTGTTACCCCTGGCTTGCATGTAGTTGCATGCACATAACCGCTCATTTTCCTGGCTTGGTACAGGTACTTCAATAAAAAGTGGCAGGGTTAAATTAGTTGTACGGACCCACACCTCTTTTCTTAGAATCATTTTTAAACACCATATATTTGTTTGATGCAAATACGTGTGTATGTACCATTGAAATACATATACAATTATCAAATATGGTGGGCAGGAAATGCTAACCCTACCGGAGCACCTGGTTTGACTTCCGGTATTTTGTGGGATTTCATGTCGCCCAATATTGTGTACGTTTATTTCACTTTCAGGTTTTTGTTGTTGTTTTGGGTATTAAAACAGCCCATTTACTCGAAAAACTATTAAATATTTAAGTACATATTACGAGTGATCAAATGTACTTTTTAAAAACGTTCCATGTTTAGTCTTGAGAAATAAAAATACATTAAAAAAGATGTACAACACATTCAACATTCGGGTAAATCAACACATACATTAATGACTACGGATATATGTTCCACTTGTCGTAAGCACTTCCCACTATTTTCCTCATTCATGACTTAGCACAGGGTTTGTAACTAGATTAACACGACGGGTGCCACTAGTGGAGCAAAAACTGCTTACCCTTCCGGAGCACATGAGTACACCTCCGGTTTTAGCAGGGTTCGTATTACTCGATCTTTAGTGTTGTGTAGATCGTTGTTTGTCCTTTTGCACATTTTCTTTTGGCGATTGAGTTGTATGTTCTTCTTCGAAATACGAATTCTGAGTACCCGGCCTTTTGTTATCTCAAACTCTTCTTAATATTATTTAGAAAACGTTTAAAAAATCATGTATATTTGCCATTAAAAATGTTTTTTCCAAAATTGTGGGTAATGATGAAATTCAAGTTGAAAATGTATACCTATGTTATACTTACCATATGCTAATACTATTCCAAAAGGAAAGCCGAGTACTGTTTTCAGAGTAGTATATGAATCTGAACGTCCGTTGAAAAAATTGTAAAAGCCCTGACCTATATATCTACACAATCCTGCTGGACACCCTAGAAAAAAATAATACATTCAAACGTGATTTACAGATTCTGATTACCCATTTGGTATCTACAATTTTCCGTGCGAATTCCAAGCGATTCTACACGTGTAATTCGAAAGGCCAAGAATTGACCTCGGTATGATTTATTTAAAATTATGAGTGATTTAGCGAGTTGATTACTTAACGCCAAATGAACAATTTTTCATCTAGATCATGACGAGAATCAGTTACATGATGATGATTTCCGCTTTGTACTAGACCAACACACATAGTTCGAATTTTATAGTACTAGCACTGACACAACAGTTGACGGGTAGACATGTCGCTTCACTCGGGTGCATTATCCTGATTCCGAGTCAACCAGTTTTTGCTTAATGCTGCGTGCTTAGCAGATAATCAACAAATACCAATTTCATAGTATTTGGATTGACCCGATACGATCACCATTAAACCATCGATGCGGATTTTTCTTAGCTTGTGCTATTAAATGAAATAGATATTGAAAAATACTTTTTGCAGGTCTCTGTGAGTATGTTTTGATTGCAACAAGTACAAAAACGTTACGCACGTTATTGCGGCACACTGCTATTTTTGTTTTCGAATTTAACTATTACGAGCCATTGTTCCTCCATTTCTAGATAAAATTGGTCAAAACTGCCTTACATATAACTTTATTACTATTATTATTATTATTATTATTATTATTATAGGTACGTCACAAATTGTTTTAGCATTTTTTGACGTCACCAATATCGTGCGTAACGTCAACGAGGTGTGAGTACTCGGATTTTCAGAGAAAATGTTAGTCTAATGTATATATAATGTACTTGTAGTAGTTTGTACACGTGTGTTTCGGGGAATTTTGAGATATGAAATTTATATCTAGTCGTGTCACAAAAGTCGTCATAGAAAATATTTGGTATGTATGAAGCATGATTAAAGGCATACAGTAGCTCAAATTTATTTTTATTTTTTTGTTTATATTAAAAGTTACCAATATTCGATGTTTTATACTAATAAAATGTTCTGAACAAGAAGCCAGGTTTAAAAAAATATGTTATAATGTCGTAATTAATGAAAAGAATTCAAGTGTCTGTTGATGAAATCGCCATTAACACACCTAATTATAAGCCGGCTTCTTTTCCGAAGTTTACCGGACATTGATAACTGCTATAAATAACCAGAAAACGTGCTGCAGGTAAATATTGGAATTTAAGAAATATATCTATGAAATTGGATCCCGGGGTAATCAGTTAATATTATACAATGGTATTAGGAATGACACTTAAACTCGTAAATACGTGATGAAATCAATAAAAACAAACCCAAACATATTGTATGACATGTGCTTTTTCTTCAGCCAACGATTTAGCACATGTGCAAACGCTTTACCGAATGAGGTCACTGTGTAGGTCATCAATGGTCATATGATTATATTCATGAATGTATGAATATTGATCAATATTGTGCCGGGTAAACATTGGAGTCTTGACTGAATGAAAGAAAATCAAACAGCGACGTATTTCCTTCGTTCTAGGCTATTTACGTATGATATTATAGTGAAAAATTTCAACTGCAATTAGTATAAAACATCGAATATTGGCAACTTTTAATATAAAAAAAAAAGAATTCCGACAGCTTGTATGCCTTTAACAGTAAAGTTACTGATACGCAATAAAAACCAAACTTTACAATATACTGTGAATCCATTTAAATTCGAGGATATAAATTTTCGTAAATACAAATTTTCGTGGTACCAATTTCCGTGGATCTATATGAATATATATGAAAATAAAATTCGTTGAATTCTTAATTTCGTCGTTAGATACAACAAAATGTACCACCCACGAAATCCTCGAAAATTGGAATACCACGAAATAAATATGAATGCACAGTATGTCGCTCAAATAATTGTTTGTTTGATGGTGTTTAACGCCACTTTCAACAATATTCAGTTTTATTGGTGGAGGAAGCCGAAGTAAACCACCGACCTGCCTCAAGTCACTGACAACCTTTATCACATAATATTGTACACCTCGCCCAGATCGAGATTCGAACTCACAACATCAGCGGTGATAGGCATTGATTGCATAGGTAGTTGTAAATCCAACTTCCATACGATCACGGCCACCTCAAATAATTATGCTATAGTTATTATTTTGGATTAAACTGTTTCAGCCAGTAGTCAAAAACATACAAGCGGCGTCGTGATCGTGATCCTATAGTAGTTGGATTTATAACTACCTATGCAATCAATGCCTATCATCACTAACGTTGCGAGTTCGAATCCCGCTCGGGCGAGGTGTACTCGATACAACATTATGCAATAAAATTTGTCAGTGATTTGCGGCGGCAGGTCGGTGGTTTCCCTGGGTATTCCGTTACGCCCACTAATAAAATTGACCACCACGATATAACTGACATATTGTCAAAAGGGGCGTTAAACACCATAACCCTAACCCTTCAAAAACATACATGAACATGGTGGTGTCTTCTTCATCTGTTGTTTACCATCCTCTTGTATCAACATTTCATAATCATCCTCTATTTGGAAACCTTGGTCATCTCGGTCGTCTTCGTCATCTCCTTGGGTGGAAGACTCGTCACCGTGTCCATGTTCTTTGCCAGCGTTGTATCCCAATATTTTGTCATCATATATATTCCCAAATGGTTGATCCGGATGTTTACCAAACTGAGTGCCATCATATCTATTCCCTACTAGCTGATTCGGTTGGTTAACAAACCGAGTGCCATCATATATATTTCTAACTAGTTGATCCGGTTGGTTGACAAACTGAGTGCCATCATGCATGTCCACAAGTGGTTGATCCGGTTGTTTGGTAAATTCAATGTCGGCATATATTATATTGCCTGCTGGTTGATTCGGTTGGTTAACAAACCGAGTGTCATCATATATGTCCCCAAGTGGTTTGCCCGCTTGTTTAGTAAATTCAATGTCAGCATATATCATATTGCCTGCTGGTTGATTCGGTTGGTTAACAAACTGAGTGCCTTCATATGTATTCATAGCTGATTGATCCTGTTGGTTAACAAACTGAGTGCCTTCATATGTATTCATAGCTGATTGGTCCTGTTGGTTAACAAACTGAGTGCCTTCATATGTATTCATAGCTGATTGATCCTGTTGGTTAGCAAACTGAGTGCCTTCATATGTATTCATAGCTGGTTGATCCTGTTGGTTAACAAACTGAGTGCCTTCATATGTATTCATAACTGATTGATCCTGTTGGTTAACAAACTGAGTGCCTTCATATGTATTCATAGCTGATTGATCCTGTTGGTTAACAAACTGAGTGCCATTATATATATTCCCAAGTGGTTGGCCCTGTTGGTTAACAAACTGAGTGCCATTATATATATTCCCAAGTGGTTGGTCCTGTTGGTTAACAAACTGAGTGCCATTATATATATTCCCAAGTGGTTGGTCCTGTTCGCTTACAAACAGTGTGTCATTGTGTTCCAGTACAATTTCAGGAGATGCATACAAATTCAAGTTTTGTTGACTAAAGTGATCCACATTTCCTGGTTGGGTTGATGGTTGGTCTTGATACAATTGCTGTCCGTTTTGGCAGTAGGTTATATCTTTATTGGTCTGGTAGTGGCCATTAGGTCTATCCATCTGTAAATAGTAGTATTACAGGAGATGTTTGAACACTCTTACCTTAGTAAGCAATACATTTATTATTTATTTATTGATTGTGTTTAACGCCACCTTCAGCAATATTTCAGTTATATCATGGCGACCAGTTTTAGTGGTGGAGGAAGCCAGAGTACCCGGAGAAAACCACCGACCATGGGCAAGCAACTGGTAAACTTTATCATTTTGCGGCTGCGAGTCGAGTGCACCCTTTTTGTCATTTACAAAGCCGGGCGCGAACCCACATCGTATTGGTGATAGGCTTGTATGAGTAGTTAGGTAATCCAACTACCTAACTCATTGAGCCAACCGGGTCTCCGTAAACAATACATTTTTTGTATATACATTGTGCATAATTTATAAAACAAATTGTATTGTTTGTGAACAGAAATGAGTTAAGCATATAAATTCAGAACATTTTCAACTATCGGTCATTGATATTTTTTGAAACGAACAGATGTGGCTCAAATAATTATACTAAGATTATAATTATCATTTGGAATTTTACTGTTTAAGCGAGAATCAGTTGTCAAAAACATACACTTGAACATGTTGGTTTCTTCTTAATCTGACAGCCATGATATAACTGTAATATTGTTGAAAGTGGCGTTAAATACCACAACTCTAACCCAAACCGTACAGGAAAAAAGGTACCTAATCGAATTATTTTATTCCCAAAAAAAATGTATTATTTGTTTTGATATATTTGTGGATATTTCCAACTTCAATATCGACAATGTGTCTTATTTCAAATTTTAGCACAACTTACAAGAAAAAAATCCTACCTACATGTACCTAGCCATGTCCAACATTCAGATGTCGGGCTTGGCCAAACTAACATTTTATTTAGGGGGGGGGGGTGATCAATGATAATCTCAAGATAAACACGAATTATATTGAAGAAATCGTATATTGTTTCTTTCAAAATTAACAATATATTATTAATTATTAAGTTAAGCTACAACTGAAATCTAATATGCTGTTAATTTGTGAAGAAACAACCTATGATGCTTTATTGTACAGACACAAACAACATACCCTGGCATATCTGTTTAAAAATAAAGGCTTTGTTTGGTCAACGGAAGGACGGACGTCCAACTACAGTCAAACCTAAAGTATTCCGGGCACAAGTTTATAAGTAAATCATCTGTTTACCAACAAAATAATGATTCAGTAAATATAAATAGTTCACCGCGGTTTTTATGTGTGTGTGGGGGGGATGGGTGTGGGGGGGGGGGATGTGTTGCTCAATCTTTGATTTTCCGTGTAGTGTGTTGTTGTTTGTTGACAAATATTTGTCCTTTTTATATTGGCCATTGTACTGTCTGCCCTTCTTCAGGGTACGTCCTCTAATTGTCCCTTTGGTATCTTCCGACTTGTTTCATACAGTATATTGGATATACGTAATTGTCATTCCCATGATAGTGATTTTAACGAAATAAAATTATAATGAAAATGGACAATGACTCATTGATTGTGCTATATAATTTCGTATTATTTTAGTCAACTGAAAAAAAGACAATATTACACAAATATCTAAAGATCAGTCTAAGGTCAGGAGAATTTACGTTGTGTTTTTGGTTATGACTTTTATATTTTCATTCCGCTTCCTGGTGAAAAATTTGACGAAACATTTGAAATGAATGACCGAAGTAGTCGTTAGAGTAACGACTGATGAAATGCATGTTAGCAGTTTCAGTGGGCTAGAATTGTGGGATAGCTTCACACTGGTTGCTATTATGTATGTACGCAACAGGCTCGCTTTTTTTTGTTTATAAATACAACTAAATTTTATATTTGCTGACAGTGTAGGTATGTTGTCTATATAATTATAGACGCGTATATGTCATATTATGTTACATGTAATAATATACTAAAAATGTATGAAGCATTTGATTTGAATGAATGGGCTACAAACTCTGATAACTCTATACTCTAGGTCACAAGGTGACCCTTTCAAAAATCAGAGAATAAGGAAAAGAAAAGCACGTACCGCGTCGCGTAAGACTAAATGGATCTGAAATACTGAAACTGGTTCAAACTTAAAAACAAAATTTGTTCGAATCCCGCTCAAGCGACGTGTACTTGATACAACAATATGTTATAAAGTTTGTTCCTTCATTGTTGAATCGGGGAACAAATCAGTGACTGTACGTAAAAATATGAAGACACATTCGTGACATTGGCAGACGACGCAAGACACCTTTGTCATATCCATCTCGTAAACAAACCTCAGATGTGTCTAAACATCAGATAGTTTTGATTAAAAAATTAACCAAACAAACAACTCGAGAGTATCTTAGAAACAAAAATGGCCACCACATAATGTGAAACCTCCATTAAACGTAATCAAGGACGTAACCTTTTATTCAAATCAGAGATGATATGAAAACACAGACCATTTACATAGAGATGGAGAATTGTATTGGATTTCAATATAAAATGGTATGGATGGGTATATAAAAAAATAAGAGCCATGTTTTTGGTTCATGTGAAACAGACTACAGAGTATCCACTCACTACTGAAATATGAATGCAACCATAAATATGAATGAGATTTTGTAAATATATTTTAACAATACGTCAATAGTTTGACGATGTGCATGATTGAATTTGACATCGTCAACCATGGTCTTACCTTTGAATACGGGTATGGGAGATCAAATCCGTTCTGTGTTTGAGTGTTCCTTCGATTGCATCAAATGTTCTCATTTGTATTAATATGACGTCATTTCTGTTTTAAATGACGTCACAATATGGAAGAAAACGTGAGACATAGTATGGGGTGTGAGTTACAGGAAATTATTACATTGATTGATTGATTGATTGATTGATTGATTGATTGATTGATTGATTGATTGATTGATTGATTGATTGATTGATTGATGTTTAACGTCCAGCAAGCAATTTTTCAGCTATATTCAGGACGAGAATAATTTTAACGCCACGGGACTCGAAAAAAGGAAATGTGATGGGTAGGGACGGATAATTTTGCCAGTGCAACAGGTCTCCTATAGACCACTCATCATGAGCATAATGCTCATAATGAGCTGTTACACTGGGTTCTTTAACGTGCGAAGAGGGTGGAAATCTCTCAACACGGGACCTCGGTTTTATTTACGTCTCATCCGAAGGACGGGTTGGTTGTCAATTTATACATCCCGCACAACCGACGGAAGCCCCTTCAAACCGAAGAAGCTCTCGGTCCCATTTCTATACCCTGGGGTTCCCGCGAGGTTGACCCCTTTTAGAGGACTAGTGCCTCTAGGACGGAGAAACCTGGTGCCTATTCTACCACCGGCACACCCTCTGGGAGGGGGTTGTACAAATAAAAGAAACATTAAAAATATAATAACCATACATCTAGAACATATGTTGTATAACTATATTTTTGCATATAAATTAATTTCTTTTAAAAATTGCAAAATTGTGTCGCCTGCGACATTTGTAAATAAATTAGATAAACTGTTGGCATTGAAGAATTTCTGCCGAACATCGGCAACATCCACACAATCAATCAAGACATGTTTTAATGAAAAATTAGAATTACACGGAATACATTCCGGTCGTTCTTACAAATGTGCCCTTTGTCACATTAAAAAAAGCATGAATGGATGTTTTCATGAAATAGGACCTAGGTGGAAAGCAGTGTTGTCTTTAAAGACGAGGCAGTAGTTTGAAGAATTAAACATTTTATTTATCTTTATTTACAAAACTTTATCTTTTCATTTGTCTCTAAATATCTAGTCAGCTAAATTATTTAAATTGTAATGTGTAATTTTTGTTGTTGTAATTTAGTCTGTATTAACTCGTTTGTCTTTGTTTAACATTTGTCCGCATTGTCAACTTGAAACCGAAACTCTACCAATATGCAGGGTATTATGGAATTTCATGAAATTGACTTATTCTATTCCTTTCGACACGTTTTCAACATACATTGCATCGATCGTGTGAACACAATTAAATTGAATGTCAAAATAGGTTGTCATACTATACTTTCACCAGACAGTCTGATTATTTCTGGTTAGAAAACGTATTAATTTTAGCAATGATATAGCATTTTTCATTTTGTAGATGAACATCAATAACGTGCACTATTTTTAATTTTTTTTTTCTTCATATTTTCATTATGATCGTGTCTTATCATTAACTTTTGCATCGGATCAAATTCTCCTATATATTTAGCATTGCAGTCATGACATGTAATTTAATAACCAGTTAGTGTCGTGCAGATTACACAATGTACAGGAATCGTATAGAATCGAATTTCAGAAACACGTGTTTAATGCGTTTGTGAGTGTGATTTCTTTATTAAGGCCATCTAAGAAAAGACTATGTACAATTTATTGTATTATCTTATATAGTTCCATTTACACATCTGATTTAATTCAATAGTTTTTAACCGTATCGTGGTGAAATGGTCAGCCTGTTCGTCCCTAGTCCGGCGGATAGTGGGTTCGAGCCTCAGCCGGGTCAGACGAAAGACCATAACTTCGTACTTGATGTTTCTCTACTTAACACGCAACATTATGGAGAAGGAACAAATACTGATAGGCTCTGAGTCAGTTTAGTGTGTTCAAGGGGAGCGACATGTCTACCCGCGGACTGTTATTTCAGTGAGGTAACATTATGAAAATTTCACTAAGTGCGTTGGTCTAGTACAAAACGGACGTTATCTCATCTAAATGTAACTTGTTCTCATCATGATATAGCTGAAAACCAACACTCACTCACTCACTCACTCACTCACTCACTCACTCACTCACCCACGCCACTCAGACACATCATCCCAGCTTTGCTTAAATACTCATTAATCCATCGTACCTGACAGAGAAGCTGGTAAATACATATTTTATAGACGTTTGTTCGACGCTTAAATACTCATTAATCCATCGTACCTGACAGAGAAGCTGGTAAATACATATTTTATAGACGTTTGTTCGACGCTTAAATACTCATTAATCCTTCGTACCTGACGGAGAAGCTGGTAAATACATATTTTATAGACGTTTGTTCGACGCTTAAATACTCATTAATCCATCGTACCTGACAGAGAAGCTGGTAAATACATATTTTATAGACTTTTGTTCGACGCTTAAATACTCATTAATCCATCGTACCTGACAGAGAAGCTGGTAAATACATATTTTATAGACTTTTGTTCGACGCTTAAATACTCATTAATCCATCGTACCTGACAGAGAAGCTGGTAAATACATATTTTATAGACTTTTGTTCGAACCGACCGTCGATCAAATCACGATATACTCGACTTGATGCGAGCGCGTTAACCATTAAATCACAGATTATCACATAATCTTTGTTGTTTCCAATCTTAAGATAAGCGCTACTGAGAATGAACCAAGTGATAGTTTCGAGTATTCGAAGGACACGACTCATCCTTGATCGAGATAAAGAGATTCAACTATATATTGAAAGTTAGAGTAACATGACGGGTGTCACTAGTGGAGCAGTAACTGCTTACCCTTCTGGAGTACCTGAGTTCACACCTGGATTTTAGTAGGGTTTGTGTTGCTCAATCTTTAGGTTTCTGTGTATTGGTTTTTAGATCGTTGTTTGTCTTTTTGTCCTTTTTCTTTTGGCCATTGTAATGTATGTTCTTCGATTTACGGAATCTGATTACCCCTTTGTCTATAGTTGTTTTTTTAACTTTTATTTTTTTCACAATAAATATAGAATAATCACAGTTTTGAAGATCGAGACAGGCATTATCACGGCGAGGCCGAATGGACGGGCCGTGATACTAGTGATAATGAATATAGAGACCTTCAAAACTGACGGTATTGTTTTACCGGATGTGATGTCACACTGGTAGATATTTTCTAGTATCAGAGTCAGTCCGTTCATACTGACAACCATTCTCTATCCAGAGTTGTCGTTCCTGCTACGCTACACAACATCTCTGTCAACGCTCAGTACACAAGATTTTTGTAAAATTTAGAAACAGTAAAAAAAATCTACTTAAAATTGTTTTAATTATTACAAATATCAATAAAGATGAAAATAAATAACTCATTTCAAATCAATTCACTCTTAAAAATGATTTGTGATCGTTTTTAACTTTTTAATTTTTACCTCCGCAAAATAGTTCTCCAAGAAGTGGGGGTAAAATCATTTTTAAGAGAGAATTAATTTGAAATGAGTGATTTATTTTCGTCTTTATTGATATTTACAATGATTAAAACAATTTTAAGTACATTTTTTTTTACTGTTTCTAAGTTTTACAAGAATCTTGTAAAATGAGCGTTGACAGAGATGTTGTGTAGCGTAGCAGGAACGACAACTCTGGATAGAGAATGACTGACAACATCACTCAATAAGATCAAAGGGAAAACGTCCAATTTGCTGATATATGATGTGGAATGAAATAGCATGTCAATAATCATTTAATGCGCAAAATTAACTAAAAACCATTTATTCAAAACAACAAAGAGATTTGAAAATGTCGACTCAAATAATATTGAAATGGATGTTTCATATATATTGTATTATTTGAATGCTTTGACAGATGAATCAATTCATCGTTTACATAATCAAAAACATACTCTTAGACTATACTTTGTGTTACTGAAATTCAATTTATTATTTAATGGGTTATTAGTCACTGTAGATATTTTTTTTTGTTCCGAATTTTAGCCATGTCTATATAATGATAACACATTGATATATCATTATCATTAGGCTATTAAATTGAAAAAAGAAAAATTCCAGACTGTCGAGACAGTTCCAAAACTCAATAAAAAAATCGAATAAAGAGGCAAAATTGATACTAATGACACACCCTTTTCATCGCACATAGATGTATGTAGATTTTTGCTCATCTTTTTCTTTTTTTTTTTTTTGACTTCGTCCTGTGTCATGTGTACCCAAATGTTGCCAGTTTCTCTGTATTATAATTTCAATCTAACAATCTAATTATTGTAGCTAAATGTGTTCAGGGTCTAATAATCTAATTGTTGCAGCTGAATGTGTTCACAATCTAACAATCTAATTGTTGTAGCTAAATGTGTTCACAATCTAACAATCTAATTGTTGTAGCTAAATGTGTTCACGATCTAACAATCTAATTGTTGTAGTTAAATGTGTTCACAATCTAATTGTTGTAGCTAAATGTGTTCACAATCTAACAATCTAATTGTTGTAGCTAAATGTGTTCACAATCTAACAATCTAATTGTTGTAGCTAAATGTGTTCACAATCTAACAATCTAATTGGTGTAGCTAAATGTTTTCACAATCTAACAATCTAATTGTTGTAGCTAAATGTGTTCACAATCTAACAATCTAATTGTTGTAGCTAAATGTGTTCACAATCTAACAATCTAATTGTTGTAGCTAAATGTGTTCACAATCTAACAATCTAATTGTTGTAGCTAAATGTGTTCACGATCTAACAATCTAATTGTTCTAGCTAAATGTGTTCACAATCTAACAATCTAATTGTTGTAGCTAAATGTGTTCACAATCTAACAATCTAATTGTTGTAGCTAAATGTTTTCACAATCTAACAATCTAATTGTTATAGCTAAATGTGTTCACAATCTAACAATATAATTGTTGTAGCTAAATGTGTTCACAATCTAACAATATAATTGTTGTTGCTAAATGTGTTCACAATCTAACAATCTAATTGTTGTAGCTAAATGTTTTCACGATCTAGCAATATAATTGTTGTAGCTAAATGTGTTCACAATCTAACAATCTAATTGTTGTAGCTACATGTGCTCACAATCTAACGATCTAATTGTTGTAGATAAATGTGTTAACAATCTAACAATATAATTGTTGTAGCTAAATGTTTTCACGATCTAACAATCTAATTGTTGTAGCTAAATGTTTTCACGATCTAACAATCTAATTGTTGTAGCTAAATGTGTTCACAATCTAACAATCT
>MJUT01004657.1:43609-60096 GCA_002080005.1 Gigantidas platifrons
TCGTAGTTTTGATACTTGCTCGACTTGTTCCTTGATATTTGAATTCGTAGTTTTGATACATGCTCGACTTGTTCATTGATATTTGAATTCGTAGTTTTGATACTTACTCGACTTGTTCGTTGATATTTGAATTCGTAGTTTTGATACATGCTCGGTTGTTCGTTGATATTTGAATTCGTAGTTTTGATACTTGCTCGACTTGTTCCTTGATATTTGAATTCGTAGTTTTGATACATGCTCGACTTCTTCATTGATATTCGAATTCGTAGTTTTGATACTTGCTCGACTTGTTCCTTGATATTTGAATTCGTAGTTTTGATACTTGCTCGACTTGTTCCCTGATATTTGAATTCGTAGTTTTGATACTTGCTCGACTTGTTCATTGATATTTTAATTCGTAGTTTTGATACCTACTCGACTATCTTTTATTTTTTAAATATATATAAGAAAGTCTAAAAGGTTCGTCAATGTGTATAGATTGTATTAGAAAAGAAACCACACATATCACATATTAATTCATTCAACTTTTTTTTATTTTATTTTTTTATTTTATAAGTACATTTTTTGTTTATACTAATGATTCAGATTTGTAACTGCATGCCTATCTTAGATTTTTGTAAAACTTTATATGGAGAAGACTTCATAAGTTAGATTAACTTGTGTCTAGTCCATTTTTTTTCAATAAGCGTTAGAGAACACCAAAGCGCCAATCGAAAATGGACAAGGCAGAGACACTGGCAACACAGGGAACATAAGATGAAGACAAACAAAACAAAAACATAACATAATATGTGTTGGACACCACTATACACAAACACACACATATAATGTAAATAAGACATGAATCTCCTACAAACAACTGGAGGTAAAGACGAACCGAACAAACACAAACAATATAAATAAGACATGCACCCTCCTACAAACAACTGAAGGTAAAGACGAACCAAACAAACACAAACAATATAAATAAGACATGAACCTCCTACAAACAACTGGAGGTAAAGACGAACCGAACATCGTTTTTATGCGGATATCGTAACGGAATTTTATTGGCAAATAAAATATATTTAAACTAATTAATAGACCATATCAATTAAATAGCTATGTTTTTGTCATGTACACAATATTATCTATCTTCAGTACAAGTAATTTTGTAATTGTTTGGATTCAATTGGAGGGGTTTATGTTGCTTAATATTAAGTTTTCATTATCCAAAGGAACAAATATTAGCCCCAACAAGGTAGTCTTGGTTCTTTCTCCTTAATGCTGCGTGATAAGCTTATAGTTTTTGATTTGACCCGATCGGGAATCGAACCCCCCAATGTACCGCACTCGAGCCAACACGGTTATAATTATACCACAGATGCGGTTGCTATCCACCTGTAACAGAAGCAGCATCTATAATTACATATTTAACGAATCGTCGATAATACAACTGATGATTATACAACGTGAGTAGTAAGTTAAAATAGCAGCAAAAAAATACCCTACATCTCTTAGACAGGATTTATATAACATGGTAAAACCTAATAAGGAATGTGAAACGTCTAGCCTTGTAACTCAATAGGTGTCAAAACAATTGTTTAATTGAGTTTTACTTCTTCACTGGAGCAGGTGAGTTTTTACCTAGTTTGTCAATAATGTGTTATATATAGTCTTTTACAGATAGCTACTGAGGTTTCTTTTATTTTCGTTGATATCAATTTTTGTGGTTAAATCGTAGTGAGATGTTTGTTATTACCCTTATTGAAATTTGAATTCGTAGTTTTGATACTTACTCGACTTGTTCGTTCATATTTAAATTCGTAGTTTTGATACTTGGTCGACTTGTTCGTTGATATTTGAATTCGTAGTTTTGATACTTGCTCGACTTGTTCGTTGATATTTGAATTCGTAGTTTTGATACTTGCTCGACTTGTTCGTTGATATTTGAATTCGTAGTTTTGATACTTGCTCGACTTGTTTGTTGATATTTGAATTCGTAGTATTGATACTTGCTCGACTTGTTCCTTGATATTTGAATTCGTAGTTTTGATACTTGCTCGACTATCTTTTATTTTTTAAATATATATAAGAAAGTCTAAAAGGTTCGTCAATGTGTATAGATTGTATTAAAAAAGAAACCACACATATCTCATATTAATTCATTCAACTTTTTTTATTTATTTTTTTTATTTTATAAGTACATTTTTTGTATTTTCTAATGATTCAGATTTGTAACTGCATGCCTATCTTAGATTTTTGTAAAACTTTATATGGAGAAGACTTAATAAGTTAGATTAACTTGTGTCTAGTCCATTTTTTTTTCAATAAGCGGTAGAGAACACCAAAGCGGCAATCGAGAATGGACAAAGCAGAGAAACTGGCAACACAGGGAACATAAGATGAAGACAAACAAAACAAAAACACAACATTATATGTGTTGGACACCACTATACACAAACACACACATATAATATAAATAAGACATGAACCTCCTACAAACAACTGGAGGTAAAGACAAACCGAACAAACACAATGTAAATAAGACATGAACCCTCCTACAAACAACTGGAGGTAAAGACGAACCGAACAAACACAAACAACATAAATAAGACATGCACCCTCCTACAAAAAACTGGAGGTAAAGACGAACCGAACAAACACAAATAACATAAATAAGACATGCACCCTCCTACAAAAAACTGGAGGTAAAGACGAACCGAACATCGTTTTTTATGCGGATATCGTAACGGAATTGTTATGGCAAATAAAATATATTTAAACTAATTAATAGGCCATATCAATTAAATAGCTATGTTTTTATAATCTATCTTCAGTACAAGTAATATTGTAATTGTTTGGATTCAATTGGAGGGGTTTATGGGGAATTTTATTTGGCAAATAAGATATATTTAAACTAATTAATAGGCCATAGCAATTAAATGGCTATGTTTTTGTCATGTACACAATATTATCTATTTTCAGTACAAGTAATTTTGTAATTGTTTGGATTCAATTGGAGGGGTTTATGTTGCTTAATATTAAGTTTTCTATGTAGTCCTTTGTGGATCTGTGTTTGTCTTTTATTTCCTTATTGTTACTGCTTTGTTTCGTCTTTATATCCTTTTTCGTGAAATCAATTTTAAGGAGACTTGAGATATTTTGTTTTCCTGTAGCTTTCCTTTTGTAACTAGAAAGAAAGTAAGACAGTGTGTTAGGGAAGGCATTGGACCAACGATACACTTTATTCTTAATTTTTAAATGTTAATAATAGATATTTGTGGAAGTGTTCTCTGTGAGAGTATTTACATTGTAAATGCATGTGACTGATGATGCCCACAGGAAACTCGAATTGAAATAGCTTTCCAAAGGAAACCTTAATGGTAATATTGTATTGATATGTACCCTGAAGGTAAATCTGGTTATTGATGTCATCTGTCATTAAAAATTTCATTAATATGCTTTCTACGAAAGACTTCATCTTAATTCATGGTATTGATGCGTACGATTAAAAACAACTGGAAAACACACGAGTCTATAAATTTTAATAATATTACGCAGAATTCCAATGGTTTCCAAAGAAACAACTAGTGGAACAGGAACTGCTTAGCTTTCCGGAGCAGGTGAGTTCGCCATCGGTTTTCAGTGCATGGG
This sequence comes from Gigantidas platifrons, assembly GCA_002080005.1. NCBI lineage: Eukaryota > Metazoa > Mollusca > Bivalvia > Mytilida > Modiolidae > Gigantidas > Gigantidas platifrons. The sequence continues at coordinate 47,246 of MJUT01004657.1, forward strand.
GTTCATGTTACTCAATCTTTAGGTGTAGGCTTTGTAGATCGTTGTTTGTTCTTTTGTCCTTGTTCCTTTTGGCCATTGTGTTATTTGTCATTCTTCTATTTATATGGATTATGATTACCCCTTTGGTAACTTCAAGCTCTTCTCAGTGACCGTTTTATCTACCTATTTTACTCGGTCACAAGACTTAATAGCTTGTATAAACCACAGTCAATTCACAAATTCACATAACATTGGAAAAGCACTTGCAATCAAAATGTCATCTAACTCTATTAATGAATTCCAACCCATTATAAATCCAATACATGTAATTTAATTTTTGTGTTGAATTGAAGAGATCTATGCCAAAATAATGAAAAATGGGAGAGTTTATTAAATGATTTTAAAATACCATCAATGAAATTAAGGGAGCAATCAATAATAACAACACGGAACTTAATGTTCGGAATGAGGAGAAAATCTTTATTGGATAAGATCTAACGGACGTTAATTGTTAATTGAACTACTGTTAAATGTTTAATTAATAAATGTTTAATTAACAAAGTCAGTTAACATGTTTGGGCATAAATAATCCCACTGAAAATGAAATATGTTGTGTGTCTTTTGTAATGAACTTTATCTGACACTTAAAATTGATTTGCGTTTACATATTAATGCTTTATTTAGAATACTGTCTGTTACACGCTTGTTTATGTTTATATCATGTTTGGATGTTGATATTAAATATGGAAAATGACATAGATCTGACCACACCTCCAACACCAATCCCTGAATTAAGTGGATCGTTTAAACGGCACTATTGTAAGATAAGATCAGATAAGTTTTATTTATGGTCGACATATTAAAATAACAATACAACACAATCTCTAGTGAGCTTTTGACCGACATATTTCGTATTTTGAAAGATCGATGGTTACCAAAAACATTTCAAAGACCTATATCAATTTCTGATTTCTTGGCTTTCAAATATTTTTGCTTTGCGCGGTTATTCCAAAAACGCTCGTGCTCACTAAGATTAATATCTACGTTTTTGTTGAATAAGAAACTAACAAAATAAGGCATATTTGAACCAATACGTAGTTTGCCAGCTATGTCAACTCTCTACTGTTGAGGTCGAAAAGGTTGCACATTGTCACGTGATCTGTAAAATGTTTAGGGCACGTTGCACAGTTGTTGAAACGGCAAATATGAAAACGTGGGAAGGGAAGAAAGATGATATGGCTACAAACATAGAAGAGAATTTGTCAAATGTTGCCTGCTCCCTCGTATAGACTTCTTCGATTCAAATGTGTTTCACGTTAGAATTTTCCGCACGGAGGACTATTGAATGAACTTTTGTCATCTTTGGCATTATTTCAAAAGCAAGGATTTTAAACATCTCAATTATACAATTCAGCTAAAGTTTAGAATTTCCGAGTAATTATATTTCTTAGTTAATTACCTTTATAATTCGCTTAGGGACGAAAAAATTATTCCATTTTTAATCACAATCTTTATAGACAATTTTCCTTTAAACAGAGAAAAATATTGATTTCTTCATCATGTCTAGAAATGAGGTAATCGTCTTCACATAAACTACTGCGTAATTTTAATTTTGATTAAGGTTATTCCAGAAACGCGTCGTGCGCACTAAATTAGATATCTACGTTTTTATGTAAACACAAATTTGCCAAGTACTTAGTGGTTTAGCACTGACATGGTTTATTACATATTTTTATGCATGTAATTTACAGTTACTAAAAATAATGTTATGAGTAAAGCTAATTGTAAATTTCTCTCGGGCATACGTACGTAACTTTAATCTTTTGTCTATCATGTTTTTTGCCCTTTGGTTTATTTCCTCACATGGACGTTTAAATTATTTGTCTTGGCAATCTCATCTCTTGACTATGAACGTTCCTGATGAAGATGTATTCCTACAACGTGCCAATGTCAGTAGGTGAATGATACCCTCGGGAACTTGTTGCCATGATATAGACGAAACAGTGATCATTTGGCGTTAAAGACTCACTCACTCACTCAAGAGCTGAATACAAAACAACAGTTTAATCTGCTTTTTTGTAATTTGTTTATTTTTCTAAGAACAGATTTATACATACATGATTCTATAAACACAATGTTTCAATGCACAAAAGTTACAATGTAAAAACAAGTTGGTCTTCATAACATACTGTTTTGTAATAATAAAACAACAGTTTACTCTGCTTTGCTGACGTATGCACAATTTGACGTTAACTAACAACCACTCACTGACTCACTAAAGAGCTGAATACAAAACAACAATTTACTCCGTTTTGCTTACGCATGTACAGTTTGGCGATAAACAACACTCGCTCACTCACTCACTCACTCACTCAAAAGCGGAAGATTAAACAACAGTTTACTCTGTTTTGCTGACGTATGAAGAGCTTGTTTATAATTTCAAAGTAAATTTCTTGTAAACAATGCTTAAGATGACCTTTAAAGTAATCAATCTTTAAGTGAAAACCAGAAATATATATAATATTATAAATAGTATAAATATTACAAATACTATTTGAATATTGACAAAGAGGTTTAGCATTTCTCAATATCAACAGGTAAATATCACATTGATTGTAAAAAAAAATCGCGCCCATTTTAATATAGAAGTAATTGTAAAATAACAAATGCTATTTGGAAATTAGGAAAGGGGTTTTAGCATTTCTCATTATCAACAGGTAAATATAATATTTATTGTAAAAACTCCTTTCGCTCTATTTTAATATAGAAATAATTGTAAAATAATAAATGCATTTTGTGATTAAGCAAATTCCTTTTGTGACATGTGTGTGATTAATATGTCTTGGGAAATTTAATTTTCTCCAACGAATTCATGATGGCCACGACGGGTGCCAGTAGTGAAACAGGAACTACTTGCCCTTCCGAAGCACTCGTCTTCACCCCCAGGTTTTAGTGGGGTTCGTGTTTCTCGATCTTAAGTTTTATGTGTATGTTTTGTAGATCGTTGTTTGTCCTTTTGTACTTTTTCGTTTGGCCATTGTGTTGTCTGTTCCTCTTCGATATACGGATTCTGATTACCTCTTTGGTATACATATCTTCAAACTTTTTTTTCACCCGAACGTAAAATATTTCTTTGCTTTACTTAATTTAAACATATTTTATTCATAACTAAATGAAATGGATTGGATAGCAGGCAATAGCCTATATAAATCCTCTCCACTTTACTTGGATAAATAACGAAGACAAAATTACTTTTGGGATGGCGAGCTTATAGACAATAGTCGGCCATCTTTTATTAAACACATATTAAACAAATAATTACTGCGGGAGCACCCGAGTTTACCCCATTTTTTATGGGTTCGTGTTGCTCATCTTTTTAGTTTTTTTCTTTTGTGTTGTCCTATGATATGTATTTACGTCCTGGGTTCCGTGTTGTGATGTCCGTTACGATTTCCACATAAAAACGATGTTCGGTTCGTCTTTACCTCCAGTTGTTTGTAGGAGGGTTCATGTCTTATTTATGTTATTTGTGTTTGTTTGATTCGTCTTTACCTCCAGTTATTTGTAGGAGGAATCATGTCTTATTTATGTAATTTGTGTTTGTTTACGTATAGTGGTGTCCAACATATATTGTGTTGTGTTTTTTTTTCGTATTGTGTACCCTATTTTACCAATTTCCCTGGATTGCCCCTTCGTTATTTTCTAACGTTTATTTACTTTCATGTAAACCGCAAATAATTTAGATTTGACATGCAGGTGTTATTTTTACAATTGTGTATTTTTTTTTTTAAAAACCTTTCTGTTTTCTGTTTAAAGATGTAAGCTCTCGAATGACAAAAATTCCCGCCATATACCCGATCGGGTAGTCTTTTAACAACAACAAAAACTAGGTGAATATTCCTACGCCGATAGTTGGAATTATTTAGCCCTGTATCGAAAACAAATATATAAAATCGTTGCATAATTTCTATTTNTTGTGTAGTGTTTTTTTTCGTATTGTGTACCCTATTTTACCAATTTCCCTGGATTGCCCCTTCGGTATTTTCTAACGTTTATTTACTTTCATGTAAACCGCAAATAATTTAGATTTGACATGCAGGTGTTATTTTTACAATTGTGTATTTTTAAAAAAAAAAACCTTTCTGTTTTCTGTTTAAAGATGTAAGCTCTCGAATGACAAAAATTCCCGCCATATACCCGATCGGGTAGTCTTTTAACAACAACAAAAACTAGGTGAATATTCCTAGGCCGATAGTTTGAATTATTTAGCCCTGTATCGAAAACAAATATATAAAATCGTTGCATAATTTCTATTTTAATTGAGTGAGTGAGTGAGTGAGTGAGTGAGTGAGTGTGTGAATGAGTGAGTGAGTGAGTGAGTGAGTGAGTGAGTGAGTTGTTTAACGCCAGTGCAGCAATTTATCAGCTCTAAATATCATGGCGAGAACCCACGATCTACCACACTCGAGGCGAACACGCCAACCATTACATCACCGATGCGGTTTTAATTGCTTAAAGTAGGATTGTAAGGTAATAACGAATCAATTGTATATATGTGAATAGAGAAACGTGAAATTAAAGTTTAGGGTTTATACAAAGAAACTAGTTACACCGGATCAGTTATGGTGTATTAGAAATATTGATTTAGCTTCTTTCTACGACTTGTTGGATTTTGGAAATATTCCGACAGAGTATTATTTCTTGCTGATTTGATTTTGATCTTTGGTGTTTAACGCCACTTTCATCAATATTTCAGCTATATCATGGCGACCAGTTTTAGTGGTGGAAGAAGCAGGAGTACCCGGAGAGAACCATCGACCATGGGCAAGCAACTGGTAAACTTTATCACTTGCGGCTGCCAGTCGAGTGCACACTTTTTTGTAATTTACAAAGCCGTGCGTGAATCTACGCCGTATTGGTGATAGGCTTGTATGAGCTGTTAGATCCAGCGAGCTAACTCATTGAGCCACCCGGGCCCGTTATTTCTAGCTTTTCATTTTATTTATATATGGTTCTTAGATATGTATGTCATTTCGAGGCTGGAGACATTTAGAACAAAAAATGCAATATGTATGCAGGGTTATGTAATAAATGCTGATAACACAACATTCAGCAATGTTTCAGTTATATCGTGGCGGTATTTTTATGGAGGAAATCGGAATACCCGAGGGGAAAACCAGACCAGGAGCAAATCACTGACAAACTCTAACACATGAAGTTGAATCGAGTACAAATTACAAATGGCGAAGGGTGGGAATGGAACTCACAACTTCAGTGGTAATAGGCACTGATTGGATAGGTGGATGTTAATTTACTTTCATGCGAGCACGACTACGACAATCCCCTCTCGCCTCTTAAACTTTGCACATCGTGTGTCTACGTGTACTACTACATGAACTTATGTTTGTTGACAAACATGATAATGTTTGTTGACAAACATGATAAGCCATTCATATAGCAATAACAATAACACCAGTGTAACTAATATAGATCTTCACATTTGTTCCATCTTTATTTTTGGAGATGTGTGGGAGATCTTACAACATCCTATAAGGTGTCAAGTTAAAATGACCTTTTAAATGAAGCCTTTACTTTTGATAAGGTCACAATGTTAAGACTGTTTAAACCGGGAGCGTGGGTATAAATAGCTGTGGGCGGAGCAAACATTCAGATTGTTCATTTTTTTTTTACTAAGGTTACACAGTCTAGGAACCTGTACGCCTTAAATCTCTTATTGACGTGCTCTTCTGTAAACTGCATTATGGTTTCGGTGGAATTCGACATCTTACACTTTCACGGCATGTTTTCATTAAATTCTAATAACCTGTATTCCAAAAACTTGTCAGAATGCGTATGATTGATTGATGCAAGGACTGCATCTTTGCTTTTTTAATGCATTAGCCGTATAGCGTCATAATTACCATTTTTAACAGGTTCTTTTGAACAAGGATAACATAAAATTGTCCCGTTTGACCCGTTATCCTTGAATAATATTCCCGATACTTGTGTTGGTAATGTCAATAGATATGAACACAGTTTATGCAAAATTACAGATATGAATACCTCAGCATTGCTAAATAAATAGACATTTTAAAATACAAATTTAGCACGTCAATCAGGGTACAGACAGTTTTCAAACGCGACGTCAAGCAGACATACACAGCTACAGCAAACAGCCGACACCACATTCATTTTTTCAATCCAATTTTTTAATAGGAAAAATTATGTTTTCTTTATCGCTTATTTGTAAAAAGAATGCTTCTCACATCCAAAACTATCCATGCAAATACAGTCTAAATTGGAAGCCATTTAGGCATAAAAAAAATGGAATTTTGACCTTTTCTGGTAGTAAAAACCAACGTTTGATACTCCATTCCGAATTTGTTGCGTTATTTTATCCAAAGAAACTGTAGCGTCCGTTAGAGTAATCAATCATGTACATTCTGTAACTTTTTTACACATATACATTGTATCTGTCGATAATAAATTCCGAAAAACTTGCCTGCCTTGAAAGCGTGGGCAGTCGATTTCCACCCAAACCGTAATGCAGTTTACAGAAGAGCACGTCAATAAGAGATTTCAGGCGTACATGTTCCTAGACTGTGGGTTATCTCGAGGAGAAAAAATCAATGATACATAGTTTCACAGCTACTTTTGGAGCAAAATATTTGACAGGCATAGTTACTAGTGTTCCTCCCTACGAAACGTTCAGTTTTATGACAAAAAATATTCTTCGTCAGTCTAAAATCTACAAAAATCACTTCGAAAATTCAAATTTCTGAGGTATGTGGCATTTAGGTCACGTTGGTCATATGACATACAGTTTCATAAATATGCTGTTCATATTAACGGAGAATTTTGATGATAAGCTCCGCCCAGAAATTTTGTCGGTAGGCGCTACCGCAAATTCCCCTTTAATTGATAGATCTTTACAAGTTTGTGACAAACATTTAGTATGCAGATTACATTTTAGAACTGTTCCGACAGGTATGTGTTTTTGTTGTTAGTTTCAATTATTATGGCTGTTCTAAATAAAAGAGATGAATGCAAAGCTATTCAAATTAAATGAATTATTAAATATTTTTAAAAGTGTCGATACCATTAATAATTATATGTAATTAGTTAAATGGAACCAATCAATCAATAATTTATTCTAAAAAAAGAAGGAAAATAGAACGCCGCTATTGGATTTTGTTCAAGTATAATATACGTTTAGTGTTTTAATAAAGTAAATTGAAACATACATCCAGTGCTTGTAAACTATAAATGTCTTTGGCTAAGGTGTAGCATATCGGACGCTTACAATGTAAGTATAGACTAATTAACTACCTTTTTATTTAAATGAACCGTTGGTTATATACAAAAGTAGTTGTTTCATTGTCGGTAGCGGCCCCGGCTGCTCAGTCACGTCCCGATACTCTCTACTCGTCGTCCGTTTGTCATTTCATATGAAAATTGTTGTTTTGGGTTTGTTCCATATCAGTTGTGGGGTAATATTTTATTAAGCAGTAACGGTTTTCAAAACAACAAAAAATCTCTTAAAAGTTCCATATTAGACCGCTTAAAATGATTATGAAAAAAACGATCTGACAGTCAATCAATAACCCACTTTTCATTTTATTTATTTATTTATTTATTTATTTATTTATTTATTTATTTATTTATTTATTTATTTATTTATTTATTTTTGTTACTTACAAGGAAATCCTTTTTTTCTCTCTTTTTTTTTTAAACTGTGTTGGTTGATTAGTTGCAAAATGGTTTATCGGAACCAATCAAAACGCTTTAAGATGACTAATGAATATTTCATTATTGCAAGCTAGATTTCTCTGTCAGTTGACCGTGGGGTGATGAAAAGAGAATATGAGAGCGTGATAAGTTGTGAGTTGCCGATGATGTAGTTGCTATGAGTTTTGAAAACGCAATACAGTCACAACTTGTTATCTCAATCATTGATAAAACGTTTCCTTGTATAGCCCAACATAAACATTTGGTCCTTGCCTAGTACTTAGCTCTCATTATTCGAGTTAATTGTTACGGGATAACTCGAATACCCGGTCTATTCGACTTATAAAATATGAGATTCGACTGACTATATATCAGTAGTTGTACATCCAGTTGATTCCAAATGCAAAATACAATGTAATTATCATTTTCATTTGTGAAAAAATCCATAACGTAGAATGAAAATCCTCTAAATGTCATATTGGTCAAACTTGTTCTCATACATTTATCATGGTGTACAATTTTGTGACATATCGGTGATTTTTGTTTAGCATGTTAATGAATATAGACAGTATATATGTCAAGTAATGGTTAGCAATTTCTCCTCCATTGCGGTAGATCCTTGGTTCGAACTTCGGTCTTGTCAAACCAAAGACATTTAAATTGTAATTTGTTCATTATCCGTTATATATTAGCACGTATAATTAAGGACGGGTAAGATCAAAGACTGGTTGGTTCAGAGTCCGGATATGGTATTCGATATGTCTGTCTATCTGTAGACGAATGTTGTTTAGTTGGGCTAACACTATAAAATGCCTACTCGGCGTTGGCCAATATATAAAAATTATATCATCATTATCGCCATTATCTCATCAAAAAGTAGCTTGTTCTCATCATGATACAGAGCTAAGGATTCGGGTTTTGGTGCTATAAATACTAGTACACCACTTTCAACAATGTTTCATTATATCGTAGTGGTCAGTTTTATTGGTGGAGGAAACTGGAGTACCTGGAGAAAACCACCAACCTGTCACATGTCACTGACAAACTTCATCACATAATGTTGTATCGAGTACACCTCACCATCAGCGGGTGTCGAACCCACAATTTTAGTGACGATAGGCACGGATTGCATAAGATAATGCCTAATGGTACCATGGACGGCATCTATCATGATACATCTGTAAACATTGTTCATTTAGGGTCGACTTGGATATGTACAATCGTTTATTCACTATATTAAACACATTTGAGTTACAATAACGATACCATTTAAAACCATGTGTTTGTTCTTTCAGATAATATGAATCACCATGGAAATTGAAAAGACCTCTTACCCTTCGAAGAAGACACTTTCAACAATTACAACATTTGATAAAAATACGATTCACATAACAAACGAGAGTAAGAATAAAAACGGTGCCTCTGTAGAACATAAACGTGGGTCCATTGGATTTACAAAGATACAGAATGAACCAGGTGGAAAGATCAAAGGGATGATTACTGATCTAGAACTTATGTGACATAAAGTTAGACTGGTGTAGAACGTGTACGCTGTAGTTATCTGTAGGAATCATATTGCAAATGACATTCTATTTCTCACACTAATCTAATTAAAATTAGATCTCCGCACTTCCTCACTATTTTCTATTGGTTATTTACCCGTCGCAGCGTGGGAGATCTAAGATAAGAACGCCCCTTTAGGGGTCACGTCAAGGGTCAACATGAATACATTATCACCATTCGGTGTCTATCGGCTTCGTTCCAAAACATATTCTTGTCTTGTCTGCTTTATTTTGGAGAAGAGTCACTGATTGGTCAATTTATAATACATTCATGTTGACACCTGACACGACCTCTAATGGGGCGTTTTTAGATCTTCCATGCAGGCGAATAGTAAACAACCGATAGAAAATAAGGAGCAAGTGCGAGATCTAATTTTAATTAGATTGTTTCTCACACATAATTACACTGCAAAATATTACTTATTTGGATTAAATGTTAATACACTTTCTTTACATCGAACTCAACGTGCAAATTAACGGTTTGAAGATGGCTATTTACTTTTCTGAAATATGTGAGAATTCCATATAATATTGAAGATGTTTACGTTTCTGAAATATGGGGTTATGCCAATTTAAATATTTTATTGAAGATGGTTATAAAATGTAATGATATTCTAATTTAAGATTAAATGTTTATATGGTTTTGACAGAGGATGTTGAATTTGATATTTTTTTAACCTGTTCATTCACAATTTAGTTTTGGGGACTTTACACGTTCCTTTTGCGGGTTAGAGGTTAGGTTATAGTGTTCAACTCCATTTCCAACAATATTTCAGATATATCGTGGCGGTCAGTTTTATTGGTGGAGGAACCCGGGGGACTCGGAGAAAACCACTGAACTGCTGTAAGTGACTGACAAACTTTATCACATAATGTGAGTGGAAATCGAACTCACAACGTTTGTGGTGATAGGCATTGATTGCATAGGTAGCTATAAATCCAACTATTCCATTCGATCACGACCACGATGGCCCCTGTTCCTTTTGAAATAATGGGTAAGTGAATGATTGTTGTTTAACGCCACAATGAGAAATTATTCAGCTACCGGTATATCAGAGCGAGAATAAATACCTTTCAACATTATAACAATGAAGATGTCTGCTTTATGGTTATGAAAAATGACTTCATTCGAACTTAATATTATTATGTTTATACGGTTTTAGAGTGGGTAGTCATGGCATGTTGTGACAAAGTTGTGTCATTTTTCAGTCAGATTATTTATTTTCTACAAACTGTAACAACTATATTAGACATATAGCAATGAAGAAATGGTATTTTTCTAAGCTAATACTGGCTTGCATTTAGCTTTGAAAATACGCCACTTTCAACAATATTTCAGCTATATCCTGGCGGTCAGTTTTATTGGTGGAGAAAACCGGAGTGCCAGGAGAAACACCACAGACCAGTCGGAAGTCACTGACAAACTTTACCATATATTTTGTTATTCTTTTTTAAATTTAATATCAATTTGCATTTGCCTAGAACACCCCAGTGCCGGATTTACCTATAGGCTCGGTAGGCTGAAGCCTAGGACCTCAAACATTAGGGGGCCTCAGGCCAAGTTGTATCATTTTTGTAACATTGTTATTGGACTTTCACACTTCTGTCATAACGTAGTTGTACTTTCTAAACAACCTTACAACAATTTTCCTTACACAGTTGTACTCCATTTCAGAATATTGCTGAATTTTAAGCATCCCTTTATTCAATTAGATTAAACACACTTCCATCTTCCTCCATTCGTGAATAGCCTAGGGGTTTCTCTTTATCTAAATCCGGCACTGCATGACCCCCCCCCCCCCCAATTTCACAAAGCAAATGTTATGCAGCATTTACCTGTGCAATCCGTGCCTATCACCACTAAAGTTGTGAGTTCGAACCCCGTTCATGGCGAGGTGTACTCGATACAACATTATGTGATAAAGTTTGTCAGTGACTTGCGACAGGTCGGTCACAGTCTTGGTTGTCTCCGGGTACTCCGGTTTCCTCCACCAATAAAACTGACCGTCATGATATAACGTAAATATTGTTGAAAGTGGCGTTAAACACCATAAGCAACCGACATAATATGTTCGGGTCGTATCATGTATATACGTTTAATGAAGAATGCACATATTGACAGACGTTTAGGAAACGACTGATATAAATCTACGGGAACCGAGAATAATTTAATAAATGACAGGATAGATAGTGTTCATTTGAACCAGTGGTTTATTTAAAATTACAAAAAGTACACATTCCCCGGCATAATATATACAGTAATAAAGAAAACTTTCTAATCTTAAATTTATTATTAATTAATAATGATAAAAATGCATTTAACATTTCAATAAGAATACTATATATAAGTAGTACATCGTTGTAATTCATCAGATCTCTGGAGGTTCTCCTCGCTTCTGGCTCGAGATAAAATACTAATATCCGCCCATCTATGTTAAAACTCCCAACACATTCTGGCTGCCATGATTTATTTCTTAAATAGCAAAATATGTTTAGAATTGTTTTTTTTTAATCTACCAAGCATCCAGCGGAAGAATCATATTCTGTAAATCTGTAAAATAAGAGTCAGTGCTCATTCATTAAATATTGAAACTGGCAGATATAAGAACATTATAAGACCAGAGAGAAAATGCACAAATTGTTCTAAGGGAGATATTGAAGATGAGAAACATTTTATTGTAGACTGTCCCTTATATGAAAATATTAGAGTAAAATTTGTTGATAAAGTTATTGAATTGTGTCAAAATTTCAGATACATGGACACATCATCAAAATTTGTCTGGCTATTTACCAATGAAAATGAACAAGTTTTAAAAAAATTAGGTAGCTTTATTGAAGAATGTTTTTTGCTGCGAGGACACAACTGTATTTTTGTATCTACATGTATCTTTATATGTCTCCAATCATTCCAATCATTGTATTAAATTGTTTTCCCCTTGTGGGACCTTAATAGGGATCATTCACCAAATTTCTTTCGACAGACGTCGCTGTTGTTCCATAAGTGGTTAGCCGAACGTTTTAATCTCGATGACGCTTGGATTGTTAACGTTAGGTACAAGGACACGTCAATATATAATGCCCTTATAACATGACTAGGACAATTCTGTACATTTAGTTCACAAACAAAACTGTTCTCGCGACTTTATTTTATTTTATAAATTATAACACTATTGTACAAGTTAGATAAACTACTATGAAACAAAAGAAGTTACCCTTATTGCGGGATATTCAATACGGGCCGCTTCTTTTTTTTTAATAGTACTGTATACTTACAACCATTGCGCTGGAACAGTTGACTACAGCACGACAGAGATATTAGGTTATTAATTAAATTCCTAACGGTGTATACGTGTATCACATTTCATTTCTTTGCATTAGCATTAGGGGGAAAAGGTGTATTTTACTCTGATAAAAAGATTTCGATGCTACATTTTTGTACCTGAAAAAAAAATGCACTCTGAAACATAATTTTTGTTCTGGGAAAAAATTGTCCCTTTATGACTAATAATAAAAATCTGGATAAAAGGATAAAAAATCAAAACCATACATGTACAATACACAGGAACACAACAAATTCATTTA
>MJUT01004657.1:65111-113167 GCA_002080005.1 Gigantidas platifrons
GTTGAGCAGTATGTCAGTTATATTGATTGATTGATTGTTGTTGAGCAGTATGTCAGTTATATTGATTGATTATTGTTGTTGAGCAGTATGTCAGTTATATTGATTGATTGATTGTTGTTGAGCAGTATGTCAGTTATATTGATTGATTATTGTTGTTGAGCAGTATGTCAGTTATATTGATTGATTGGTTGTTGTTGAGCAGTATGTCAGCTATATTGATTGATTGATTGATTGTTTGTTGTTTAACGGTATTTAAGCTATTTTAATTGATTGATTGTTGTTGAGTAGTAATTTCAGCTATATTGATTGATTGATTGTTGTTGTAAAAGCAGTATTTAAGCTATATTAATTATTGTCGTTGAGCAATATTTATGCTATATTAATTGATTGGTTGGTTGGTTTAACGCCACTTTCAACAATATTTCAGTTATATCATGACAGTCACTCGTTAACCCAATTTATGTTGAAACGACCTGTGTCTTGAATGAATTTTTGAACTTGTAAGAAAATTTGTATATTTTTTTCATCGTTTAGAATTTCATCTCCAAACAATAAAGTAGGTTTATCTATTGGTAGATCTTTATTACTTTCTCGAATTCCTATACGAAACGTATTTCTTTGTAAAATATGATTTTTTAAATGTAATTAAAAATGTTTTGCAGTTTCATCCGTTTTCCGCATGAATATAGTTCATTCGGAATCAAATTAGCACGATATAGATAACTATTTAATGCATTGCATCTATTTCTTAACCTTCTTTGCAAAGCATTAAAGTATCTGTCACTTGACGAATGGTAACAAGGTTCAAGCTATCGACCGATTTCTAGCGACCACCAAGACCAATAAGGCGATATGTATCAAAGCAAAAACAAAAATAAATAAGAGCGAAATGTTCTTTTAAAGATTTCTAGCGACCAATAATAAATATACATTTGTATTACTGTAAATGCAAATTCAACACATTGAATCGACATCTGGGCATACATGAAATATTTCTTGACCCTCCCTTTCCGCAATACAACGTTGACATTTGAAACCCTACTGTGAATCTAAGGTGCAGAATCTCAAACAGACACTCATGTGAATAAAAGACAATACATTATATGTTCTATTTCCCATGTTCACCCCAACATAGAATATTTCTTCTCTTCACTGGGCTAAATAACGAAGACACAAATATATACTTTGGGATGGCGAGCTTACAAAGCAGTCGGCCAACTTTAACTATACAAAAATTGATATTTTTTCATCAAAATTTGTTTAATCAATTTTTATTTTATTATAATATTCTTGATACACAGGTGAAAAAATAATTCAGATTTGATGTACCATTAATTAATGAGCATTACTTTTAATATTAGTTTTGTAAATGTTCCAGACCATACGCGTATTTGGACCGTACGCGTACGGTCCGATACTCGTACGGTCCGACCATACGCGTATGGTCCGACCGTACGCGTACGGTCCGACCGTATGAGTATATACTCGTACGGTCTAGTACGAGCTGGACCATACGGGTATTTAGACCATATGGTTTTTTTTTCAATACAAACATAATATCACAGACTTTTATTGAGTTTTAGAAATTACATTTATCATAATCATTATTACTTTAAACAAAACACCGTCACCTCATGAAAAATAAACAGTTTTTGAACTGTAATGCAATTTTAATTGTCTACCTGAATCACATTTCTGCATGCACGCCCAGAGTGACACTTGCTGCTACAAGGAATGCCGGACTTTCTACACTTACATGTTTTGTTCATGCATGTTCCCTTGCATTTAAATCTTTTGCTTGCAAGAGAAAAACTTGCTTGTTTTGCAGTAGCATGCAGAGTAATTTCTTTTTTTTCCAATGCGAAGTTTCAACTTTGCGTGTCAAAAGTTCTATATCACCCATATCATAACATGAATTTAACACACCAAATTCACATGATAATTTGTACAAACTTGCATCTTTACCAATAATATCATCAACCCTACACAATAATCGTGGTAGATCACTGGTGCCCTATCAACAATAGGTATTCTTACGGTTAGAAAACTATCTTTTTTCAATTTTTGCTTTAGACTTTGACACTTTCTTTTTGTATTTTCTCATTCTATTTTCAACAGATTTTTCATAATTTCTGTCCAACATCTGTCTTATCCTGCGTGAGTTGTAATTTGTCCGTCGTCTGTTTTCACGGTACAGTTTCTGTCGTCAGTAGGGTCAATTATAATGTCGTTCAGTACCATAAAGTCATCAACTGCCATGAGTTCATCCTGGGTAGGTCTGTAATCTGTAACATCGTAAGTCTCAGTAGATATTTCCGTCGTTTCAGTTCGTCTTCGTTTTCTTCCCATATTCTGTTTACTGGCGATTACTTTAATAACTTTATTCAATTTCAAACTATTTTGTTAACTGCGAGTGAGCAGAATTCACTTATTACGAACATGATAAATTCAGGACATGTAAGTTTGTAATAGATTAAATTAGACTTATTACTAAATTGTACAATTTCGATAATTAACTTTTTAATGTATTTTAGATTCGAATAACGTTGATCTGTAAAATATTTTTGAAGCCTCGATAATCTATTAAAACTAGGTAGACCGTACGCGTATGGTCCGACCGTATAGGTATTTTGAAAAAATACGCATACGGTCCGGACCGTACGCGTACGGTCCAAATACGCGTATGGCCTAAAACATAAACAAACACATGTGCTTGAATCAGAGATGATAAAAACAAGTGGACGGTAAGGATAAACTACAGATGAGTGTGTACTGTCAGTAATTCTTGAGAGATTAGATATTGTTTTTCTGGAGCGCCCTCCTTTGTTCTATTCCTATATCTGAGATTTCAGATAAGGAGAAGTTCTTTCTTTTGCCAGAGAAAGTGCAGATTATTAGTCAAAGGATCCCATAATTAAGGTACTTCCTTCTGAACAGCTTGAATGAGACAGGTGATATACATTATTATTCTGGATTGCTTTTGTTTCGCATGTCACACTTGAGATCAACAGATTAATGGGGGTTTGTATTCTTCGCTGTATCTGGACCTCTCTGATGTGGTTTTCGCATTCCAGTTTATATGGCTTTTAAAACAATAGCTGCGTTTTTGTATGAACCAGCAAGATTTTCCGGTTTGTTCGGAAAGTAGCTACTATGGTCTTTATCCGGATTTTTCAGAGAGTTGTTATTCATTTGTATGACTTCCCTGCTCATGCTCATTCTGATTTGGACGACTCTCTTGCCGAAGGAATTCAATCTCGTCACACTCGCCTTTTCATCAAACGTGCTGGGTTTCGTTTTCATAATTTCTTGGACGAAATCGGAGATACTTCCTTCTCTTGTTTATTCTTCTTATGGAGCAAAATACAGGACAAGCTTAGGCTTTTTCTTTCTTCTAGATGCAATTTTTGTGTTTTTATGTTAAAAATTGATCTATTTCACAACATTCTAACCTTTTGGCCTTTATGATTTTCATGGTGTAGTTACTCTAGATCGCATTCATTTGACCTCCTCAATTCTTCTTTTAACTTAAGAACATTTGGATCCAAAATCTCAAGAATTGGACACTTCTGTTCCTACACCTAGATACTTTCGTTTTGACTTCCTCATCTAGATTGATGGATTAACCAATAATTGTGCCTTTCCTAACCCTGTACACGGATGATCACCGTTCTAGGGTTTTAGTATAAAGAAAGAAAATCCGTTTCGGGTGTTGTCTCTTGCTTTAACATAAAGAATTCCTCATCTTACAAGATATGAGAGCGGGTTAGCATTGCAAGACTCTATTGTACTCGAAATAATTATAAAAACGTAAACATCACATTCAAGTGCGCACGACGCGTTTTTGGAATAATCCTCATCTGGTACGATCAAAATCGACAGGCTGGAAAGTTAAAACATTTAAAAGACCTCGATAGCAAGAAAACCAACAGACCTAAACAGGCTAGCCAAATAATACCGTAATTACTTTATTTAGAAACTGTAAATTTTAATAATGAATATATCTAATAAACCATGCCACTGCCAAAACACTGACTACTGGGTGGATGATACCCCCGGGATTAATTGTCCACCAGAAGATTGATTGATTGATTGATTGATTGATTGATTGATTGATTGATTGATTGATTGATTGATTGATTGATTGATTGATTGATTGATTGATTGATTTTTGGTGATTTTTTGTGATTTAACACCACTTTCAACAATATTTCAGCTATATCATGGCGACCAGTTTTAGTGGTGGAGGAAGCCGGAGTATCCGGAGAGAACCACCGACCCTGGGCAAGCAACTGGTAAACTTTATCACTTGCGGCACCTTTGTTTGGCTTTTTTGCTTTGTTCTTTTTAGCTCACCAGAGCCAAGGGCTCAAATTTTGGTTTTACTAACACTTGGCGTATGTCGTCTGTCATCCGTCGTTTTACCGTTAAACATTTTGATCTTCTTCTAAACAACCACTAGACCAAATAGGACCAAACGTACATGTAAGACTCCTTGGGTGGTCCTCTTCCAAAATATGTACGGTGACCTTGCCATGCATCAAAGAACGTTACCATGACCTCTGGTTGGTTTAAAATGTGGAAGTCTTTGAAAATATTCTTCTCGAGAACTACGAAATGAAAGGAAACCAAATTTGGCTTAAATACACCTGGGATGGTCCCCTTTCCAAAATTATGTCCGTTGATATCCCGTCAATTACACAAGATGACCGCCACAGCGGGTACATTGTATGTAACTTTGGGTTTTCCAGTATTATCCCAAGTTTCTGACACCCGATGTACCATAACTAATATTATAAAATTATATTTAGATTGCTGAAATACAAGTCAAGCTTTATTTTGAGGTATCTAACTTTTTATCGTTCCAAAGTAATGCGCTTTTATTATGCGTAAAATGTTGTGGGGTTGTTTCTTTGGGTTTTTTGTTGTTGTTATTTGGGGGAGGGGCGTGGGGGGGTTAAGCGCAATGTCTTATGTTTCTCTAATGCAATATGACGAATGTTTCTTAGTTACATTAAGATTGATAAAATACATTTCTTCTTCTTCTTCTTCTTCTTCTTCCAGGTAAGGAACCGGATTCGAATGTACCGGTATTTGGTTCCGCGTTTTTAATGGTTTTTTTTAGCTCACCTGACCCAAAGAGATTGTCACCACTGAGCGTCCGTAGTCTGTCCGTCCGTCCGTTAACTTTTCACATTTTAATCAACTCCTCTGAAGCCACTGGGCCAATTTGAACCAAACTTTGTTGGAATGGTCCTTGGATGGCCCCCTTCCAAAATTGTGTCCGGTGATCCCGACTTCCAACTAAGATGGCCGTCAAGCTAAAAATAGAAAAAAGGGGGGGGTGAAATTTTAATTGTCCATTGCTGCTTTAGTATGTCACAATGAGCTCAAATTTTACCTGCAGCTACATGGCAAGGAGTAGTTTAACATATATTCCGGGTTTTTCTGTGAAATTTTTCTTTCAGCCGATTTATACCGATTATGCAAATTAGGCATATTTCGATAAAAGATCGCATTTAAATCTTCTCCTCTGAAACCGCTGAACCAAATCAAACCAAACCTGGCAGGGATGGTCCCCGGGTGGGTCCCTTTCAAAATTGTGTCCGACAGCTACGCCCTCCATTCAAGATGGCTGCTGTTGCTAAAAATAAAAATTTCTTCAATTGTCCATTGCTGCTTTAGTCATATATTATAAGTCAAAATGAGCTCAAATTTTAACTGCAGCTATATGGCAAGGAGTAGTTTAACATATATTCCGTTTTAGCTCATCTGAACCAAAGGGTCATATGTGAGCTATTGTCACCACTGAGCATCCGTCGTCTGTCGTCCGTCCGTCCGTTAACTTTTCACATTTTAATCAACTCCTCTGAAGCCACTGGTCCAATTTGAACCAAACTTTGGTGGAATGGTCCTTTGGTTTTCCCCTTTCAGAATTGTGTCTGATGACCCCGACCATTAACCAAGATGTCCGTCGTTACTAAAAATAGAAAATTCAGTAAAAAATCAAATAAAAATTGTCTCCTCTAAAACTACTTGGCCATTTGGCACCAAACTTTGATGGAATGGTCCTTAGGTGGTCCCCTTTCAGAATTGTGTTCAATTATCCCGCCGCCAACCAAGATGGCCGCTGTTACTAAAAATAAAAAATTCAGCAAAAAATGAATTAAAAAATCTTCTCCTCTGTAACTGCTTGGCCAATCTCGATCAAACCTTGGTGGAATGGTCCTTATGTAGTCCGCTTTCAGAATTGTGTCCGACGACATTGGCCCCCAACCAAGATGGCCGCTGTTACTAAAAACATAACTGAATGCAAACATAGGCTTGTAACATATCATAAGACTCAAAATGAAAAATGCTGTTGAGATGTGATGTCAGTTGTTCAATATAGGATTCAGGTAGCGATATTTTCCCCAAAATGACTACTGTTACTAAAAATATAACTTAATGTAAACATAGGCTCGTGACATAACATAAGACTTGAAATATGGAGAGTTTTGTTGAGGCATGATTATCAGTTGTTCATTATAGCATTTGGGTAGCAATATTTGCCCCAAAAAGAACTACCATGAGAGTCCTTGCATGGCCCCTTTTCCAAATTGTGTTCAGCAGCCGTGCCCTCCATCTAAGAGGGGTGCTGCAATAGCCAAACTTAACTACTTAATTTACATACAAACCTTTTTCACATGTTTTAATGAGAGCAGCCTTGAGCCAGTTGAGCGATTACAGGCTCCTGGGAGCCTCTAGTTTCTTTTTCTATTCTTTTTTTTTTTTGGAGGGGTAGAGCAAATCCGATTTGACCATATTTTGTAATTAATTTCAGATTGATAAAATACATGTTTAAGCTTGATTTTGAGGTATCATACTTTTATGACTTTTATTGTTCCAAAGACAAAGGTATGCCACCCTCGAGCTCCCAGCTTGAACACAAACAGTCACGAATATCCACGTGAATGATTCCGGTTTATGTGAGCCTCTTGTTTCAAACTTTAAAAGTTATAATTGAAATGTTGCATTACTATAAATATTGATTTAGCATTAGGTTCGTATTTTCAAGGCATATCCGAAAAAGTTCTAAATTTACTTTATTTTTTTAACCGGAAGTGAAAAACGGAAGGTGCTCTCCTAATCCCCTGCATTGGGCTGCAACAAAATAACAATGGACCAGTCTATATCCCCTGAACTCCTGACTGAAGTTGAACGTGCAATGTCGCTTGAAATAAAAATAAAAGACGACAACAGAAAAGTCCTAAATTTATACGAAAGAGTTGAGGTTTTAAGACACATAGATTCGGGAACAAGTTATCGAAAAATAGCCCAAATCTTTGGAGTTGGGAGAACTCAAATCGCGAATATATTCAAACGAAAGAGTGAGATTCTTGAAGATTATGAAAACGATGTTCCTGGAAATCGGAAAAGACGTAAAGGTGGACTTACACGTAATTGTGACGTCAATAAACTCTGCTATGCATGGTACAAAGAAGCGTGTGCTCAGGGTATGACAGTAACAGGTGGTTTATTACAGAAAAAGGCTCGAGAGTTTGCCATGGCTGTCAACAATGATACCTTCAAGGCCTCGAATGGTTGGCTCGACTCGTTTAGAACTCGTCATAATATAATGTTTGGTAAAAAGACCCCAGGGACTGATTGTTTTGCCAACAGAACAGAAACCTTTGGTATTTATTGTATATCATTTTGTTTGTTTTGTATCATGTTTTGCTTCACAGGAGTTGGAAATTTAATCAATGCATGCTGAATAGCAAAACAATACAGTGATGCTTCACAAACTTAAGTGAGTTAAACAAACAAGGAATGCAACACAATTTTGGGAAGATGATCAGTTCCTCTAAATTCACTGTCACTGATTTAAGATTGGGGGTTGTGGTGTTTAACGCCAACTACCATATGATTGCGACGACCCCGATTTGCGATTGCCAACAGGTGTTATTTCATTACCAGCAATATGTTTTTGAACGTTTTTTTGATTTCTTACCTTTCTTTCAAATGTTTTTTTTATTTAATAAGGTATATTTACTCTAAAACCCTGAAGTGTCATCCTGTGACATCAGCAGTTTGTTTCGGAACAGTTATAAAAAATTCTTATTATATTTCAAAATAACTTTTAGTAACTTTTTAATAATTTCATTAACCTACATTTGTACCTGTACATATCAGGATAGCATATTGATGTAAATGTACAAGTTAATAAAATTTCCAACTCCTGCTATTGTTTGTACAACATTGTGTTGAATTAAGGGACAATAATTTTATTTTCTTGGGGCAGGAAGGATACATTTGTATAATGGGAATGTTTTATCAACTAGAATTTGAAAGGGTTCTATCTTCAACTGGTTAGGCCTCTGACATAAACCATGTCGGCCATGGTTTTGTCTAAGCCATAATATTATAGTCAGTGAATGTACATGTACATTGCACATGTTTGCATTATCGACGTTAATGTTGAGCCTTGAAGGTGATGATAAATGTTCATGTTAAATATGATAATTAATTGAACTCATAGATCCTAAACCATGTTAACAGTTCAACAATTGTTAGATAGGTATGCAAGAGAAAGAAGAGATTAAAAATGGCCAAAAGGAGTTGAAAAGGACCACCACCCAAAAGCTTATCTTTTAAAGGGATATATTAAAGCTCGTTTTAACATATATTTGTTCAACTCGTGACAAAGGTTGTTTCTTTTCAATTTAATTGTAAAAACAATCCAAAAATACTTTGCACGCACATATAATCCCTAATATCGTTAAAAATATCACTTAAAAGGGTTGAAATGAATTTTTGTTCAGGAAGCAAAAATTCAGTCCAAGGCAAAGACCGCAAGATATGACAGAATTATCAACAAATTATGCCACTTTTACAAAGTTTCATTGATAAAAACCGGGTTAATGTTTCATAAATATCATTTATTGAACCAATTGCAAGTTTTCATGAGATACAAAAAAATTACCAAAATAAGCTTTAAATATCCCTTTAAACTCCCCTGATCAAAGGGGTTATAAAAGTGTTCTTTTTAGCACATGACTCAACCTTACCTAAGGGGTCATACGAGCTATTGCCATCACTTGCAAATGGTGTTCATCATCTGTTTTCCGTCTGTAAACTTTCATGCATACTTTTGACATCTTAACCAAACTTGGCCAAAAGAGTTGTTTGTTGGTCCTGTTTAGAAATTATGTCATATATGACCATCATTATTTACTAAAAATACACTATTTTTTTTTTTTTTTTTGAAACCAGTGTGCCAAACTTGGCTAAAAGGGTTCTTGGTTGGCCCTCTTTTAAAAAAAATAGAAATTTGCTTTGAAAATTAATAGTCATTAATTCTACATTTTTTATTGGAATGAGATAAAAATTTAAATACATGTACATTTAGTAGTGTAGGATTAAATAGTGTCCGCCATGAAATATTGTCCTCTGTTACAATTGTTTTCTATGATAAAGTCCAAGGACAGAATAAAGTGCAGAGATGACTTCTTATGGTCTGTTGGGGATTTTTCATTTGAAAAAGATACAATCGGACAAATTTTTTCAGGACAATATTATGGCTTACAGTAGGAGGTATATGGTATTGTATTGGTTGACATTCTACGTTTTCCTATAAAATATGTCAGCTGATTTTTGGCAAATAATTTTTTAATATGCAAATTAAGCCTACTTTGATGGAAATTCATTTTGAAAAATTAATTTTTCAGAAACCACTTACCCAAGTTAAATGAAACATTGCTAGAAGGGTTGTTGGTTGGTCATCTTAAAGAACTGTGTCCGATGAGTCTGTCCATCTTAAAATATGTCTGCAATAATTAAAAGGTAGAAATATCTACTTTTTACATC
The DNA here is from genome assembly GCA_002080005.1 of Gigantidas platifrons. Lineage (NCBI taxonomy): Eukaryota > Metazoa > Mollusca > Bivalvia > Mytilida > Modiolidae > Gigantidas > Gigantidas platifrons. The sequence continues at coordinate 74,961 of MJUT01004657.1, forward strand.
TCTTGTGATAACACATGGTTAATTTTAGCCAAAATAGCTAGAAGGGCAAAATTATCAAATCTTTTATAAATTTGTGATCATTACTTAGAAAATGTAGATTTCACATCAATGTTTAAATAAAATAAAAAGAATGATAAGGTCCCATAGCAGGCATGTTTACTTATTTGATATTTATATTTATTATACATGTGTACATATGTGAACTGAATTAAGTATATTTAACTTCTTTGAATAGCTATTAAAAATAATTACACAAATTAGTATACAAGGGGATGTCACTCTGGAAATTTAGAAAATCTGCCATTTTTAATCATGATTTCCAGTCAAATCGACCCCAAGTCAAATCGGCCACAGTTAAATCGGCCCAAAAATGAAAGTCAAATCGGCCAAAAAAAAAAATAAATAAACAAAGACAAATAAAAGAATATTAATGTACCAATGGTATTTTGAACTAGTTTATGTTCAGCATGCAGTCTAGAAAATTGCACGAATGGAAATGAAAGATTTTTTTTTTTTTTCTAATTTTTTAAGAATACCAGTTATTATGCGTCAGCAAGTAGTTGCCAACAAGTCATAATGTAACTAGAAAGGTAAAAATTACGACCTAGTTATTCATATGCTTTTAGAAATAAAACTTTGCAGCTGTAAACCAGAAATAAAATAAAAATAAATAAAAAATAGGTACAATGTATCAATTTTTTACAAAACTATTGAAAAACGCAGATACGACATGATATGTGCTGTTAAAGCAACTTGCAAAATTTACAAAAAAACACACAAGAACAGTAAAAAGGTTGGGTTTTTTTTGTACCAACGCAAAAGTGCATGAAATGACTAAAATGTTGTACAAGTGTGCAAATAACCTCTTTTTTAATGAATCACTCATCAAATGCTAAAATAGTATCAATTTTGAAAAGAATTAACAATACATCTTATCAAATTAAATAAAAAAAACATAATACAATGATTTGATCTGGGGCCGATTTAACTTAGGGCCGATTTTGTTTGGGGCCGATTTGAACTGCTTCCTTTAATCATCAATATTTTCGTTTCCTTCCCATGTGCTATGATTTCCCCTGGCAGTTACAGTTTCGGTGTTTGTATACATTTGTATTTACATGTACTAACAACAAAAATGGAATCGGACAGTGTTTTAAAGTCTAAAAAGGTTGATTGCAGGACAAACATTTGCATGTTATGCAATTTTGCATTTGTTGTAACAGAAATAAACTCATCTGGTGAAAGAATTGAAAGAAAACTGTTTCATGAAAAATGTAAACTCACTGAAGAACGTTTAGGAATTATTCGAAAAGTTCTCCCTAATTTTACCTCTAATTTCGGTGATAACGGAGTTTGTAAGAAATGCTACCGGCGATTGGAAAGAATTCTATATTTAGGTGATGTACTTAACCGCCTTGAAGATGACATTGAAACAAACCTCAAGAATGTGTCGTCCCTGGACTTGCCATCAGACAAACCAGAAAAAGTTCAGGTAACGAAAAGACCGTTGACACAATGGTCGAGATCGCAAACTACACCGACTCAAATTGAGAAACAAAGGAAAACAATCCCAGCTGTTGAAGGCAGAAATTTATCAAAAATACAACCAGACACCGTGATTAATGCTCATAGTCATACTCCTGGTGTCGTACCTGTGTGTGTATTTCCAGTAAATTACATGTGTCCAACCAAACGGCCAGAATTCTCAAAGCTACCAGTGTCGGGGACAACACCTTTAATACCACTCCTACCAAAACAGACAAAACCTATGACTAAAATAATTTTTGGTAAGTTTAAAACATGTGGCATGACCATAGCCAATGTAGAACCCCAGGCCGAGTCAGGGATTACTAAGATAACTTTTATGCCATGGGGTTGTTGTTTTTTGCACAGTGTTTGGCTCACATACATATGTATGACCACAAACTTCGTTGCTTTTTGCCATTTAATTCAGTTGCATACAAATGTTGTTTTTTTTTGTTCAGAAATTTTTTTTTCGGACAACACAAGATTTAGAATATTTATTTTTTTTGTCACGCAAAGCACAATTTTTTTTTCAAGAATTTAACATTAGGTTATATGACAAAAACTGAATCAGATTTTTTTTTTTCCCTCCACCAAAATCAGAATATTTTTTTCAGCAACATTGGGAATCAGAATATTTTTTTAGGAAAAAAAGTTAAATGGTCGTTCCCTAACTTGGAAACAATTTTTGCTGGGAACCTGAGATTATTATATTAGGATTTGAAACACAAGACCTGTTTTTTTTGCTACTCTTACTCTTTGTGCAACTAAGTGAAAAATGGAAGAAAGTGAAAGAGATCTAATTGTAATGAGATTGATACATATATATAAATGTATAATATACATTTGTATTGTGTATATGTGGAGGAATTCAGTATTGAGGGAAAATGGAGAAGTTGTCAATAAAATGGGGTTTTCTTCTGACTTGATGCTTTAGTTCTGATTGTGAACCAATGCACATTACATTACATGTACATCATTGAAATCAATTTTTTTTTTAAATCTGATGAAAAGGTGAAAAAGGGATGTTTGACTATCTTTTTTCCCTCCAAAATCCACAAAATTTGTGACATTTGCAACATAGGTTGCCTATAATTTCACTAAAACAAGCAAAAATAATGACACTAATTGTTTGTCTGAAACATCAAGAAAAACACTTAATTTGGCTCTAGTTCAATGCCACTTTGATTACTCTTGTTCATCTTGGTATGAGGGTGTATGTAAATAAAATCTCTCAGAAATAAACTTCAAGTGATGCAAAATCAAACCTTCAGATTTGTTAAAAAGCTGGGACCCAGAACTATAATTAATTACCCGGTATTTTCAGATGTTGGAATTCTTAATATTGAAAACAGAGTCCAACAACTTAGACTTAATCATGTTCACAAACTTTTTATGACAAGGGTCCTAAATATATGGGAACAAATTTCAGTAATACGAGAGATTTACATCTTCACTCAACAAGGGGTAAACATTATAATTTTGTGGTGCCAAATGTAAATGGGATGAGTAGTAGTAGTACAACTTTTTATTTTAATGCTATTAAGGACTGGAACTCCCTTCCAATTCCACTTAACAGTCATTCTAATGAAATGTGGCCAAAGTAGTGTTTTTCGTGTCGCATATAATGATTAGCGATTAAAAATTATCTTGAGTGTACCAGGTGGCAAAAATTGTATTTGCTCTTCAATGGGATGTTCAATTGACAATTAAAAAAAATGGACTACCTTACGGCATTGTTAAGGGCTGATTTTCAGGATGTTAAATTTCAGTTGTGTATGAAAATGTCATGTCGCTTGCAAAGATGTCACTATTAGATGCTTTATTTTAATTTGCCTTGTGATGAAGACGATAAACATTCAACAACTTTTTATGCACAAAGGTGTTAGGAATGTATTGCAAAATTATTTTTGTATGAGTCTTACAAAATAGGTTTGATATCACAGTAACTTAACTGTCGCAACAATGCTCCTAACTTCCATAAAACTTTCAAAATCAATTGTTGAGAAATCATACCAAGCAGCTGAATTTAAACATTTCTAGCAATGGAAATAGAATAGCTCAATTCCCTGACCAAGCATTTATCGAATTAATTACTCCAAACGTTTTCGAACAAGACATGCAAATCTTAAAATTTTCGAATGTCTCCTTTAAGAGACTAACTTCCGTAACGCAATATTTAGTCATTTTAGTCCGATCTACTGCTCCCATCCTAGAACTACAAATAAAGCAGAATAAAATCTTTAAATATTTGTATTAGGGGTGAGTACATATTACGAGAATTGCAAACTACAGTTTCTTTTTATTGCCTATACTAACTTCCGTAACAGTTTTTTTCACGGAATTCCTCATCTTTCCGGAAACCGAATCCACTAAGCTTATTAGTTTTTCATACATCACCGGATGTTGTTCTCTGGAAAAACAGACAGCTTTTTAGATAATCCTCAATGAAAACGGAGACATTAGAAAGAAAACCAAGGTAAGTTTTATTTGATGATGGAATATATATTATATTTTCATTATTAATATACCGTAGTATAAAAAGTATTTAGTTTTAATAAATTCATACAGTTACCAAAACATACCACGTTTCGTCTGCTCAGTTACCGGTGAAATGTGAACTTATTTAGTCCCGGGAAAATTTTGACTGGGCTGTTACGGAAGTTAGCCAATAAATTTATGTCTTCCATTTGAGCATGGAACAGAAGTTTTCTTCAGTTAAAACACTATTAGCAACGTTTTGAGATGCATCATGACCAAATCCTGAACAGGAGTAAATATATCGAAACTCTTAAGCAAAATATTTTCCAAACTAACTTCCGTAACGACATGTAAACATGCACCCAACTAAGATTAGATCATAAAATCACAATGAATCGATATTTGTGAATGATTATTTATAAAATGCTTGTCCAATATGTGTTCTTCAAGAAAATAACAAAATCAAACGCATTCTGAAAAATATTATTTTCTGTTTCGTTTTCCATCAGTTGGTCCAATTTCAGTAGAATGACTGTTAAAAGTACTAAAAACTTCCAGTCGTTCAAATCTGGTGTAAAACTAAAAGAATTTATTTTTAACCGATGTAGTGATGTATATTATTCAAATGATTTGTGTTTCTAATGAATTTCCAAAAGAGTTCATTAATTTTTAAAACACGTTTTATATGATAAAAGTCTAAGTCACCTCTTAGTCCTGCCAAAGTCAACGTCTAGTCAAACTCTTTTGGAAATTACATATTTCAAGAAAGATAATCAATAGCCATGACCATGTAATTGACAGTTTTGAAGATTTGAATTTTAGAAAGAAAAGAAATGATGCCTTCAGTACAGAAAAACTAGATTCAGTTAAACAGTACTTTACAAGGTCACTCAGATATGGTACATTGTAAGACCATTGTGCCCTGTTTATCTCTAGCTGGAAAGGACACTACAGTAAAACAAGTGATGAATGTTCAATGAAAATATTACACCAAGAATACAATTCTGAACATGATTCAATTAGTTACAGTTAAAATTCCGGGCAAGGATACCGTTCACACAAGGGGTAAACATTATAATTTTGTGGTGCCAAATGTAAATGGGATGATTAGTAGTAGTACAACTTTTTATTTTAATGCTATTAAGGACTGGAACTCCACAGGTTTCCACGCAATGAATGTATGCTAACAATGAAATCTGATATGTGGGCCCTTCGGTGAACTACTGGTTTTGTTAGTTTTCCTTTTTTTAAATTGTACAACTGCATAAACCTACCTCAAGGCGATGTTCAAGTATCCGTGTGTGTGATGTAGCAAACCACCCGTGTAATTGTAGAAAACACCGTCCAGGATTCTGAAATAGTAGTAAACATTAATGAAGACAATACATGGCCAGGAAGGGAAGAAGTCATAACAAATGGCCCAAAACATGAGGAAAATGTCAATGCTGATGTTGAATATTATGTTATGTCAACCAGAGACAAGTTTCAGCTTCAAACTTTATGTGAAAAAGAAATTGAAAGTATGAACTATAAGAAAGTTTGTATTGATAGGAAATGTGAAGAATGTGGAACACACAAACTGAATGAAAAACTGTTGCCTTTTCAGAACTTTTTTTTTATGATAATATTGAATGGACTTCATGGGAAAGGACAAAATATAAAAAAATTCTGCTGGAAAATATATATATTAAGGGGTTCCATACACTACAGGGAGATAACTCTTTAAAATCAGTTGAACGTTTTGATCATATGATGTTTGTATGCAGATTTCAAGCATCTCAGTGATCAAAACCACAGAGAGAAAAGCGGCTATGTGGCTAGTGAATTTATAGCTCTCAGTCTGTTGGTTGGAATTTGTTAAATTACAGTGGATATATTCAAACACACTGCCAAAAAAATGAGAAAATTAAACGAGCAGATCAAATTTTACCTGAAGTGTATGGTACCACCTTAAGGTGTTTTCTGTTGATTTTTGTGTTCAGCCTACCAGTATTCATACCAATCTGCTGCTTGTATCTAATTTATTTTGTATAAGCTTTGGACAATCTAAACTATCTATTAATTTAATTTATAATAATTAGTCGTTAAGGCATAAACCATCCTTTAAACATCTTGACCCTAGATCTCTATCTGATGAAACCTTATTATTTCATTGTGTTTAGTGTTTGTCTAACTGAAGACAATGGTGATCAGAAAGAAGTGAATTTCATGTGGGCGATATACTTTAAAAAATGTGTTTACGGTCACCCGACCGACCCTATTTTTCAGCCACCTACCCCAACCTTTTTTATCTGCAATTATTTGACCCTAATTTTTGCCAGCGACCCTATCAATTTTTACACAGAATTCGGATAACCATTTTTGTTGTTTAATCAGCAGCAATGTTTTATTTATTCGACCGCTAGCTTTTTATTTAAATTGAGAGGAAAGAAGGTAGAAGAACTGTGTAACTCGTCATAAAACAGCTTTAACAAAATTAAATGGCGGCTTACCAAAAATTTTGAAAATGAAATACCGGAATCAGATTCCGGAACCGGGAACGACTATTTCCGTTTTGCCGATAGTAAAAAAAAATTTTGTTTTTAAATTAATGCCGACCTACCAACCCTAGATATTTAGCTCACCTGGCCAAAGGCCATGTGACCTTTTGCCATCACTTGGCGTCCGACGTACGTCGTAAACTTTCACATTTTAATCTTCTCCTCTGAAACCATAGGGCCAATTGCAACCAAACTTTGGTGTAATGGTCCTTGGATGGCCCCCTTCCAAAATTGTGTCCGGTGATCCCGACTTCCAACCAAGATGGCTGCCAAGCTAAAAATAGAAAAAAGGGGGATGAAATTTTTAATTGTCCATTGCTGCTTTAGTGTAAGTCAAAATGAGCTCAAATTTTAACTGCAGCTACATGGCAATGAGTAGTTTAATGTATATTCTGGGTTTTTCTGTGAGATTTTTTCAGCCAGTTTATTCCATTGAGGAATATTATGAGATAAAAATCACATCTAAATCTTTTGCTCAGAAATTTGAGTTGAAATTATCTTTGGGTGGCCCACTTTCAAAATTATGTGTATCACCCCAATTTTCTATTAACTTTAGATGTAAAATTGAAAACCAGGTGAGCGATTACGGGCTCCTGGGAGCCTCTAGTTATTTGGACATCTTTTGTTTGACACACTTAAAAAAAATGTCAAAATAATAAAAAGAAAATATATAATGACAAATATAGACACACAAGAGACAGATTATTCGGTCTACCAGTGTAAAGGCCGGCTTCAATGCAGATACATACAAAAACTGATTGATACATCCAGTCAGTGTCGTAATTTTGGATTACGGGCTCCTGGGAGCCTCTAGTTATTTGGACATCTTTTGTTTGACACACTTAAAAAAAATGTCCAAATAATAAAAAGGAAATATACAATGACAAATATAGACACACAAGAGACAGATTATTCTGTCTACCAGTGTAAAGGCCGGCTTCAATGCAGATACATACAAAAACTCATTCTCTATCCAGAGTTGTCGTTCCTGCTACGCTACACAACATCTCTGTCAACCTCAATTTACAAGATTCTTGTAAAACTTAGAAACAGTAAAAAAAATCTACTTAAAATTGTTTTAATTATTGTAAATATCAATAAAGACGAAAATAAATCACTCATTTCAAATCAATTCTCTCTTAAAAGTGATTTTACCCCCCACTTCTTGGAGAACTATTTTGCGGAGGTAAAAATTAAAAAGTTAAAAACGATCACAAATCATTTTTAAGAGAGAATTGATTTGAAATGAGTGATTTATTTTCATCTTTATTGATATTTACAATAATTAAAACAATTTTAAGTAGATTTTTTTTACTGTTTCTAAATTTTGCAAAAATCTTGTGTAATGAGCGTTGACAGAGATGTTGTGTAGGGTAGCAGAAGACAACTCTGGATAGAGAATGACAAAAATTGATTGATACATCCAGTCTGTGTCCTAATTTTGGTATTCCTAATTTACAATCACATAAAAAGGCATCAAACACATAAAAAAATAGTTAGCATCTAACCCCTTCAGTCAGTATCTTCATATACAAATCCATTTATATACTGTAGTCCGAGTTTGTAATGGTCCGAGTTTGTGTAGTCCGATTTTGTTATGGTCCGAGATGTCATGGAATCGTTCTGAACATCTCGGTTATTGTTGATTACATCCGAAAGGTTTCGAATAAAATTGACTGAAAATTAAATGGCAGCGCCCATTCACAATATTCTGGTCGATGTAAAAATGTCAACAGAAAATGATCGTACGCCTTCTCCTATTTACGAACGACAAAGTATTTGTTTGTTGTGCTCATATTCTTTTATACACACTGAAATAACGTCTACGGGTGAAAAAAGGGAGGTGAAACATTTCAAGTTTAAACTTCGTTTGACGAAAGAAAGAGTAAAAAATGTGAAGAGCATATTACCATCTTTTGCTGTTCCAGGTGATGATAACGATAATGGTATTTGCTTAAAATGTAACAAAGTAGTGGAACGGATTATTCATATGGAAGGAGAGATAGCTAAGCTTAAAAATGGTTTGAAAGAATCGTGCAAGGTAGCACTTGCTAAGGCAAGGGAAATGCTAGCTGAGAAAAAACTAAAATCTCCAAATTCTACTGTGACATTAAAACAGCCAAAATCATCTAAAATTATTGTAAAACCTGCCACAAGACCAGCTAGTAGTTATGTCCAGCAGTTTGTGGCGATAGCTCCAAAACCAACAGACAATGACATACCTAAACCTAGTACTAGCAGTAGTAGTGCTAGACCTGTGATAATTCCCTGGTTTGGTAAAAATGGTATGGTTAAAATGATGAAATTAGCTTCTGTACAATTGGGAAGAGGATATCATGATGCTTGAGTTGATATGCATGTGCATTAATGATTATTATAGAACTGACACAAAATTAATGTTATGGGAGATTTTTATAACAAAATACATGTATTGATTTTTACTTTAGAAGACAAGTGGTACAAAATGTATATGATGTACAGTGCCGATTTATAAGTCTATAATTCCGAGGGTGACTACATGTACATTGTGAAAAAAAGTCTCTCTGTAAATTTGGTATCAAAAGAAAGATAGATAAGATCATTCAAGAATGATTCTTTTCATTGATGTAAAAATTGGGGGAAAAAAGTTAAATAACTAATAAAACGAATGGAAAAATATATATACCCTACATTTTTTGTTGACATTGACATGTTTTATAAGTCTGCGCATCACTGTCTGTATCAGGTGTGTAGAGTTAAAAAATTGGGGCGAAATGTCAGTGACGAAAACGATATTTGATAGGTGGGAGCTTGCTGTAGCTAGACGATGTTTACATTAGAAACAGAAGCGGAACAAATATTGGTGTGCAGACTTACAATACTTGTCAGTATAAGAACTGCATAATCATATCAAGTCGCACACCTATTCCAATAAAATAGGAAGTTACATTATGAAAAGAAAGTTTAAACAGTAGTGGTAATCATTTTAACCAATATAAACAAAATGAACAATCACCTCTCATCTTAACTGAACTCGCTGAACACAAAAAAAATAGACTAAATCATATGATGTTCAATGTTGGCAATCCAGGTCCTGATTTGGGACGGCCATAAAACTGTGGTGGGATTAAAGCAGTTAATGGGATCTCAACCCTCCCCTCTTGATAAATGGATCCCCAACGGCAATCCAAAAATTGACACGAGTCAATTGTAAAGTTATTAGCATTACTAAGCACATATTCTGTGGGATTAATTTATTTAACAAACTGAAACTTATGACCACTGACATGGACCCAGACGGCATGGCAATGCTCAGGTATATTTTTTCTTGTATTCAATAGAAGTCCATGACGGTCATCATTTAGAGAAGTTTAATCCATGTCTAGCTCTTTATGTGGAATATTGTTTGTTCATTTAAACTGGATGGGCTGTTATAAACTGCTATAGGTCCTGATTATATAAGGTTATTTAGAAATAAGAGGCCATCATTGTTGTGATCATACAGCTACAGTACAGTCAGGGACATACCATGATAAATCACTGTGATAGACGTATCACTCGTCTTAGTGATATAGATATATCTTTTGTTCTGTTTAATATATTTACTTACTTTCTTTTGCATTTTGAGTGATAGCAAGTAACACTCTAAATACAAAAGAAATTTTGAAGATATGTTAAACAGAACAAAAGATATATCAATATCACTGAGAAGAGTGATACGTCTATCACAGTGATTTATCATGGCATATCTCTGACTGTACAGTACCTATGCAATCAGTGGCTATCACCACTGATGTTGTGAGTTTGAAACCCGACCAGAAGGAGGTGTACTGTACAACATTATGTGATAAAGTTTGTCAGTGACTTGTGACAGGTCGGTAGACTGGTTTCCTCTCGGGTCCTCCAATTTCCTCCACTAATAATACTGATCGCTACGATATAACTGAAATATTGTTGAAAGTAGCATTAAACACCATCAAACAACCGAAAACAAACATAAACTGGGTGGGTGTTATAATTAAATAAGATTTTTGATAAATACCCAGTATTCTTTTAATAGTCTTTTTTTTCTCTCAATTATTTTCAGATACATGGAAAGGTGAAAGGATAGTTTGTGATGATAAAATAGAGGAATGTAACAGAACAATCTTACCTGTCCAATCTGAAAATACACAACAACCAGCTGAATCCACAGTTCTTCCATCAAGTTCTAATTCAAACTTTCAAATGTTCATTGTGGACAACTCGGGTTCATCAGATGTGAACAATTCATGCATTGTAAGCCAAAATTCAGCAACTCAGGCATATCAGAATAGTCCTGAACTTGCTTCTAATGTGAAACATGAACCTGTGGACGCATACACTGAATCTCAAGACAGCACACAAAACTCTGTTGAAAATAATGATAGTCAAACCAATGCATTTCCTCCTATTGTATATGGTAATGTGAATTTGAATAATCATAACAGGACAAACATGGAAGAAGTGACTTCATCCTCAATACTTAATAAAACACATGTAAATCAGGAAAAACCAACATTTGATAGTACGCCTATGATGGTTTTAGCTCCTACAAACAATGTACAACAGATCATTTTATCAGGCAATATGGGAGTTAACTCCAGTCAAAATATGGGAGGCAACTCTAGCTCTCATTTATTTTCTAACCAAGTTAGTGTACCTTCATTGCAAACCACAAACACTACAAGAACAGTGGAATTAAATAAAAATCAGGGTTTAGAACCACAATTAGACAGTACTGAATGCAGAAGCAAGTGTTTTGATATTCTAAAAGATGCTCTTCAAAATACAGTAAGTACCGGATACAATGTAGTTTGTTAATGTTTCCTTGACTAGAGTTTTTTTTTGCTAGTTGAAGCTGCAGTGTGTATGAATCTTATTGTAGCATAACTTTAAGATGTGTATAGCATGTATGTAGTTTTCCAGTGAATTGCGGCAGGTTGGTGGTTTTTTCCAGGTACTCCGGTTTCCTCCACCAATAAAACTGACTGCCACGATGTAACTGTAAAATTGTTGAAAGTGGCATTAAGCGCCCTAACCCTAATTCCCTGTTTATAATGTGAAGAACAGCCACGGTACAACTGAAATATTGTTGAAAGTGGCATTAAGCATGATTACTCTCTCTCCATCTTAATGTGAAGACCACATTGAAGTAATAATTAACTTTCTTGCTTTTAGTAAAGAATCAATATCAGGTTGACCAGTTCAAAGTTAAAACCGAAGACTATGCAATTATTATTTGCTGCTTTCCCGCTCTGAGGACAACGTTGATAAGAGATGAGCGGAAATATGGTTTATTGGAATGATGTGTCTACCTCAGTACGTGTACTATGTCGTTATAATTATCTACCTGTAATTAGGGGTCTGGATATTATTATGCCGTCCAAAAAAAAAGAACTTTCAAAAAATGTATTTGAAAATTTTCCGAAAACACCAAAATTTTATGTTGTCAAAAAATTTCTTTGAAAAATGTACCCAAAATTTGCAATCGAAAAACCTTGTTGCACAGCCGATTGGGTTTTTGGAAACTATGGTATACATATTTTTATTTTATCCATTTTGCAATCAATAACCATGATAAATATAGGTTTGTACATTTGCTTTTTTTTTTAGATGAGTAGACTTGAAGATCTTGGTGGTGAAGTAGCTGCTTGGGTTGTTATACCTAACGAGAATAATTCCAGTCTGATACATCATATGGGAAGTAAAAAAGGGAGAGAATTCATCAATAGTAAACCAGATATTGAGGCCGATTTGTGCGATTTTCTGAAAACTAAGAAAGGTAGATTCAAGGTTTTTCTGCTTTATATGCAAATCAAATTAGATGCAGGGGTTACATTTTTTTTCAAAAGTTCATTGGTCCAGGGCCAGTGAGCACCAGGAATCTACTGGTCCTGAATATCACAATGAAGGAAACAACATTTGTTGAACACAAAATTAAATTAAGAAATAGATCATGGAAGCCAGAATGTGTTGGGAGTTTTAACATGGATTGGTGGATATTAGTATTTTATAATAAAATTTACTAATATCTGCCAATCCATGTTAAAACTCAAAACACATTCTGGCTTCCATTATTTTTTTGATTCTGATATGTCTAAGAGTACAAATACGGTAGTATACTTTTATCGGAAGACGGTAATTTATATTTACGTTTGCGGAAAATGTCGCATACAATTTATGCTGCCAATGGAAAAGTCAGTCACGTTCATCGGCGCAAGTGCAAATGAGATTATACCATCGATAAATCGCTCGTTTGTCTACAAAGCCAAAGAAGGACGCCATGTTAGAATTACTTTTCAAGTTTTTATTATTAATACAGAGCATTTGAAGTTTATTTTGCACAGTAATTATATGTCGAGTGTTTGTATTCAAATGGTAGATAAAATAACCACTGTAGTCTTCCATATAAATTACCATTGGTCAAAATGACAGTCACTGGTACAATTGGTAAATAGGTTGTCATTGGCAAAAATATAGCATTCAGACTGAACCAAAAGGATCAAATGTTTTAATCATACAAAGATTACCCTACATTAACTAAACACAACAGCTTTATTACTGGATCAAATGTCTTCCATCTAAATAACATTAAATAGAGCGACAAAATGAATTACTCAAGGAAAGTAAATTTGGTCTGTGGGCAAGTGAATTTTTGGTATGCGTTTTCCCGTGGAAAGTTGCTGTTACAGAAAAATCCTAGAACACTGATATGAATAACCAGGAGAACAATGCAATGTATTAGTGTAATGCTTTTTTGTTGTTGTTGCATTCTGCCAATTTTACATCAGTTCAATAGAAAAGGATTATTATTAGAGCTGTAAGAATAATTAGATTTTTTTATGTTGATGTGGTGATCAGGGCTGTCAATATTTTTCAAGTACATGTATGCCAGTACTTCACTATTTACAAGTGGTACTTTTTGTTAAAATGTGAACAATTTTCGTGAATATGTTGTACAACATTCTTTAAAATCAGGAGGCACCAAAGACTATTTCAGGGGGGTAAAGTACCTGGTACGGCTCCTTATTGAATGGCCTGGGTGATTACTTAGGCAGGATTGAGTAATGTGCCTATACCTAAGGTCAAAGTTGTAGAAGGGGATTGGCTCCATCATTGTTGTGATCGTAATATAGTTGGATTTACAACTACCTACATGCATAGATGCAATCAGTGCCTATCACCACTAAAGTTATGAGTTCGAATCCCGCTCATGGTGAAGTGTACTAGATACAACATCATGTGATAAAGTTAGTCAGTGACTTGCCACAGGTCAGTGATTTCCTCCACCAATAACACTGACCACCACGATATAACTGAAATATTGTTGAAAGTAGGGTTAAACAGCATCGTCCTAACCTCCCTGTTTTATGACCGCCTCGGTAGTGTAACGAATTAGTGTGCTCTCCTTTGGTGAGGTAGATCGTGGGTTCAAGCCCTGGTTGGGTCAAACTTAAGACTATGAAATTGATATTATGACTTCTCATGCATTATTGAGGAGTAATTAAAGAACGAAAATCAGGATAATGTATTTTGAGGGACTGTTGTCAGTGAGTTAGCACTATAAAAATCTACCGGGTAATCTATATTTAGCTCAAAGCTGACCTCATTGAATGTTGACATGTTCTCGCCATGATATAGCTGAAAAATTGCTCAGTTGGCATTAAACAGCAATTAATTCCTCTTCCCCACCCCCTAGATTACAAAAGTTATGGCATTTTAATTAGAAAAAAAAAATTCCTTTGTTTTTGGCTTGACATGCTTCTATTTTTTTTACCTGTCTTACAAAAATAAAGGTCCAAGCATATATATGGAACATAGAAATTCTTCAGTTTTTGCCTTGTCCATGTCATAACTCTTATATATTGTTGTACATGTATCTTTTATTTTGTAATTTTTAATAATAAGTTAAAAGATATTTTCAGTTAATTAATTTTTTTAGGTTTAGACAAAGTCCACTTTGCAGCAGAACTTTCATAAAAAAAAAAATATATGAAAAAACGGAGATGCTTGTAACTCGCCTAAGTGAGTCCTGGACTCACCATTTTCAGTTGGGACTCACCTAAATTTTCAAATTTTATATTTTTACAATAGTTGGACTCGCCAAATTTTAAGAAATGTTATCTGTACTCATCAAAATTAATTGCTATAAGTATCCCTGAAAATTCTGTAAAATCTTCATGTACATTGTATGTATGTTATATTATTTATTTTTTTGACTACTTAAAAGCACTTATATATATTTACAGATAGTCGACGGAAAGTTAACAGAAGGAAAACCACCAAAATGAGATTTAGACTTGATGAAGAATCGTGTACGTTAGAAAACATGGAAACTGTGCCTGCCTCCTCTGATGTAGAACCACTTGAAAACATTGCTAAAAATAATGCCATTCCCTGTATAAGTTTAAATGATTGTAAGCCCACAGATGTTGTGTTTTCTGTCAAAGGATCAGACGATGACAGTAGTTGCCCAGTAGTTCGACAGAGAGAAAACTTGCCAAAAGAAGAAGAATTACAAGTAAATGCACCTCGTATGGCCAGTCCTAGACAGAATGTGAAGCAAAATTTGAAAAGGAAAATCAGCTCAGTATATATGGATCAGTTATCAGGTTAATTAAGATAATTTTTTATTCTTGATGTTTTGTGTCATTAGTATTTTTTATTTCACAGGTGGTGTAATGCAGTCTTCGTGCTAACCCACTTGTCTGCCCGGGACAAGTAAAACACGGATTCAGACAAATGAAAGTTTTGAAAGAATTTATTTGAACAATTTTCTAAATTTGGCTTTTGGGCAAGTAGGTGAAAAAAATTAAGTCCCAGACTGAAATCATGAGTTGAAGGCACGGTCTGAACTAAACAAAGACTATGAAATTGGCATTTGCTGCTTTCTCCGCAAAGCTTAGACAGCTTTAAGGAGTGAAAGCAAAGAGCCAGTACGGCATCAAGAAACATCATGTGCATGTTTAACATGACACTCACCGGCTGGGCACAGATTTCGGCAACTCATTAACTGGGAACACTTCAAACTCATCTTTTTATCAAAACTACAACTTAAACTGCGTGATTTTTGTTGAGGCCTAAAATAAAATTTGATTTGTTTGACATTGCTGCCCGACCTGCTGAAAAACTTGCCGCCCAAATTATTTTATTTGCTTTTCAGACAATGTTTTTTTTTATTAAAAAAATCAGAATCGCGCCCGAATTTCGATTGTGTCTGCGGAGTTTGTTCCGGGCTTTATTTATTTCAAATCTCGAACGTAAAAGTGCTTGATGTACACTGTATTGAGAGCAAACGTTTAAACGACATAGAATAGAAAATGGTCTGCTGAAACAAAAATAATGTCGAAGAGGCCAGCAGTGGCTTTCAAATGAAAAAAAAATATTCCCAACCTACCTACCCACCTGCTGATATTGTGGGTCGGCAATGCCAAACAAACAATATCTTAAGGGTGGCCTGATACAACTAAAAAAACTTGAAGGTACTAACCCCTTGACTTTATTAAAAAAAAATCTGTTCATGTTTCAGTAGAGTGTTATTTTCTGAAAACACCGGATGATTAGGTTTGTCATTTTTTAATAAATCTTGTGTTTTTATTTAATTTTTCTTTAGATGACGAGAGCTTACCAGAGCCGTTAGAAGAGACAAAAGCTTCCTTAGTAGAACGTTGTGAAAAACTTTTTTCCGACAAGTATGGTAAGGCTTAAATTGAGGGCGTAATGGTTAGCGTGCTCGCCTCGAATGCAGTAGATCGTGGGTTCGAGCCCTGGTCAGGTCAAACCAAAGACTATGAAATGGGTATATGTTGCTTCTCCGCTAAGCATGCAACATTAAGGAGATTAAACAACAATTACTCACTGAACTCTATTGCTTATGATGAAAAAAAAAGTGTTGTGTCATTTAATTTCTACCCTGTTTATTTTCATAATAGCGGTAAATATTTACAAAACACAATTTCATAAGACGGTTTTGAATCTTTTA
The DNA here is from genome assembly GCA_002080005.1 of Gigantidas platifrons. Lineage (NCBI taxonomy): Eukaryota > Metazoa > Mollusca > Bivalvia > Mytilida > Modiolidae > Gigantidas > Gigantidas platifrons. The sequence continues at coordinate 91,488 of MJUT01004657.1, forward strand.
TAATTATTACTTTATTAGACTGTCACACATTGAATAATTTGATGAAGTAGTCTTAATCAATACCAAGTATGGAAAAACCGTTGACAAACAATAAACGCAAAATGACCAACAAATGATTTCCAGATCTGAAAAAAGAGTGAAACACATTGTTTCTAGTTCATAATGCACATCCGTCCTGCAAAATAAGGAACCTTTGTAAAATTTAGGGCATTATATAAAGGTTAGAGTTAGGGTAATATAATTTTTAACTCCACTTTCAATAATATTTCAGTTATATCATAGTGGTCAGTTTTATTGATGAGGAAACCGGAGAAAACCACCGACCTATCGCAAGTCACTGACAAACTTTATCACATAATGTTGTATTGAGTACACCTTGCCATGAGCGGGATTCTAACTCAAAACGTTAGTGGTTATAGACACTGATTACATAGGTAGTTATAAATCCAACGACAATGACGGCTTCCTATGAAAAGGTAATTTGTGTACATACAGGTAATAATTGAAATAAATTCTGTGGAATTCCTGATAATATTTTTAGTTGGTGCATTTTTGGTATGATGGTCCGATAACAGCAGACCCAAATATTTGCTTGGAAGGGTTTACACTTGTATCCATTATTTATTGGAAGTGAAATGAAAATGTAGCAACAACACTCCAACTAAATTGAAAGTTCAAAATGGTACATTCATATTAATCACAGTGTATAACCAGACAGTTTTCAAAAATGGAAGTTGCTGTACTGTCCGACCAGGTAAGGTTAGTTGCTTGCAGAAATTTCATCTAAAAATGTCAAAAATTCTTCAAGCAACTAACCTTACCTAGTCGGACAGTACAGCAACATCCATTTTTGAAAACTGTCCGGTTATACACTGTGATTATTTGTCTAAATGAATGAATTCTATTTATAGCTCTAGCTACTTTCAAAGAGAAGGCAGAATTTCCATACAAGCTGTTAAAACTACGTGGAAAACCATGGTTTACTCTGTCTGGGTTCCCAGAAGACCTGCTCCCGTTTAGACACCCATCAGAATATGACAATGATAGTCTGAAGAGAATTATGGAAAATAAGGACAAAATAGAATTTCTTATACTGCACAGAAAGTGAGTTTACATTGGTAATTTGTGTTGTCTGCATGCTTCCTCTGGATACTGGGCATGCAGCATTAAGAAGAAAGAGCAATGACTGGTTTATCTCAGAATCCGGATAATGTGTCAGAGTGGGGCGATATATCTATCCGCAGACTGTTGTTTAAATGAGAGTAATATAAAATCTGTAAGCTGGTGAGCCATAAGTTTTATTTTGCAATGGCATAAACAAATATATGTTTGATCAGTAGACCGCATCAGTGGTGTGATGGTCAATGTGCTTACCTCAAGTGTAGTAGATCGTGGGTGTGAGGCCTGGTCGGGTGAAACCAAAGATTATTAAATTGCTATTTGCTACCTCACAGTATTTAGGAGAAGGAGCAAACACTGGATATCTCTGAATCAGGATGATGTGTCCGAACGGGGCAACATGTCTATCCACGGACTGTTGTTTCAGTGAGCTAGCACTATAAAAAATCCAACTAAGCATGTTGGTCTAATACAAAGTGGATCTCATCATCATTTCATTGTTCTCGCCATGATTTAGCTGATAAAGGACTGAAAAAAAGTTGCTGTTAAACAACAATCACTCACTGGTGAGCCATAAGTTTTATTTTGCAGTGGTATAAACAAATATATGTTTGTATGATCAAGTTTTTTTTTTACCGTAGACCACACTGGCTGCTAGTATGATAGATCGTGGGGGGACCGGGGTCGAGCCAAAGATTATTAAATTGGTATATGCTACTTCATGGCTAGATACACAGCATTGAGGAGTAAGAGCAAAAACTGGTTAGATCAGAATCGGGATAATGTGTCCAAGTGGAACGACATGTCTACCTGCAGCCAGTTATTTCAGTGGGTTGGTGCTATAAAAATCCAACTAAATGTGCTGGACTAGTACAAAGTGAGGGGCTCGGGTGGCTCAATGAGTTAGGTCGTTGGATCTAACAACTCATAAAAGCCCATCACCAATGTGGCGTGGGTTCGTGTCTGGCCTTGTAAATTACAAAACAGGGTGATAAAGTTTGCAAGTATCTTGGCCATGGTCGGTGGTTCTCTCCGGGTACTCCGGCTTCCTCCACCACTAAAACTGGTTGCCATGATATAGCTGAAATATTGTTGAAAGTGGCATTAAAACACTCAAAATCAATCAATCTAGTACAAAGTGGATGTCGTCATCATTACATGGAAATGCAACTTGTTCTTGTCATGATATTGCTGAACAAGTAATTTTTCACCTTTTTTTTTTTTTATTTAACAAAAAAGAAAGACCATTCATTATTGAGAAATAAACAAAATCTTTGAAAGAAATTAATTTTTTTACATGTTTTTTTTTTCAAATAGAACAGTTTCTTGCTTAGTAAACAACATTAATTATTTATAACTGCTTTTCTTTAGGTTAAGTGAGGCTTATTATAACAAGGAAGCTTGTGAGAACAAAACAAAGTTAGCACTTCAGAAGAGAATTTCCCAAGATTCCATACAACCGACCAAATCAAGTTCTGTGGCCGACGAAGATATGGAAACCTTCATCAAAACCATAGAATTAGAAGTATCAAAATCCTTTGAATCTCAAAAAGACGAGCAAGAATCTTACTCTGCACTGAAAGATGAAAAATTCACAAAGATATTGACTTCACCTTTACAGTCATCTGATAATAAAAACGTGGCAGAAAATACACTACTTCTAGGCACACATTCAAGTACAGCAGAAAAATGTAATTTGGAGATAAGGGGAGATAACTCATTAACTCAGATAAAAGAAGAACCTGTGGATTATGAAGTCATAGCAACTCAAGAGGTAAAACATAGAAAAATTGTGCCAGGAAATTCTGTACGACTAGACGCACATTCAAGTACAGTGGATAAATCTACTGTCAGATTAAAGGAAGATTCGTTTTCTAACAATATTAAAGAAGAACCAGCTGATTATGAATTTCAATAGTTAAAACATAGAAAAATTGCCAAAAACAAACTTGAGTGCATTTCTGAAATCTCAAAGACAGAACAGTGAAATACTAATGATTTTGGGATTGGGTTGAGATGTGATGAAATAAAAACAGAAATTTACGATTGTAATTCAAATGTAGTTAGATGTAGACTGGTTCAGTCCTCACGATGACCAAGACCAGTAAAACTTTGTTCGGACCAGTAAATTTGTCATTTTTAGCTCACTTGGCCAAAGGCCATGTGAGCTTTTGCGATCACTTGGCGTCCGTCGTCGTACGTCGTAAACTTTCACATTTTAATCTTCTCCTCAGAAACCACTGGGCCAATTGCAACCAAACTTTGTTGGAATGGTCCTTGGATTGCCACCTTCCAAAATTGTGTCCGGTGATCCCTACTTCCAACCAAGATGGCCACCAAGCTAAAAATAGAAAAAAGGGGGGATGAAATTTTAATTGTCCATTGCTGCTTTAGTATAAGTCAAAATGATTTAAAATTTTAACTGCAGCTACATGGCAAGGAGTAGCTTAACATATATTCTGGGTTTTTCGGTGAAATTTTCTTTCAGCCGATTTATACCGATTATGCAAATTAGGCATATTTTGATAAAAGATCATATTTAAATCTTCTCCTCTGAAACCGCTGAACCAAATTAAACCAAACCTGGCAGGGATGGTCCCTTTCAAAATTTTGTCTGACAGCTCCGCCCTCCATTCAAGATGGCTGATGTTACTAAAAATAGAAATTTCTTCAATTGTCCATTGCTGCTTTAGTATAACTCAAAATGACCTAAAATTTTAACTGCAGCTACATGGCAAGGAGTAGTTTAACATATATTCTGTGTTTTTCTGTGAAATTTTTCTTTCAGCCGATTTATACCGATTATGCAAATTAGGCATATTTTGACAAAAGATCACATTTAAATCTTCTCCTCTGAAACCGCTGAACCAAATTAAACCAAATCTTGCAGGGATGGTCCCTGGGTGGGTCCCTTTTAAAGTTGTGTCTGACAGCCCTGCCCTCCATTCAAGATGGCTGCTGTTACTAAAAATAGAAATTTCTTCAATTGTCCATTGCTGCTTTAGTATAACTCAAAATGACCTAAAATTTTAACTGCAGCTACATGTCAATGAGTAGTTTAACTTCAGATGTCAAATTGAAAACCAGGTGAGCGATTACAGGCTCCTGGGAGCCCCTAGTTTATTTAGAACTGCAACTGTATATAAAAATAAATTCAAGAATTTCATTCGGACCAGTAAATTCAAATTTTCATTTTGAGGACTATTGAAGAATACAATGTGTTTTTGAACAATGCAAATGAAAGTATACATAATTAGACTTCTGGTTTATAATCTAATAATACTCTCACAAAATTTGAGTAAAATACCAGTAACCATGGAAACAAATTAACAATAATCAAACTGTAGTAACAATGCATTTATCCAGAATTTATATATCTAAAAACTGAGTCACTTGATGATATGTTAAGATAATTAGAATCAGATGCTTGTTGTATCTTTTATGTATTTTTATACCCCTGCTCGACGAGAGTCAGGGGTATATAGTGATCCTCATGTTCGTCCGTCTGTCACACTTTTGGTTTCCGGATGATAATTAAAGTACCGCTCAACCAAATCTTTTCAAAATTTACAACAAAGCTTTGGACTATTAAATACAAATCAAGTTCTATTACGGTGTATTTCACATGTACCGTTCCTGAGTTATGGCCCTTTTTCTCTTAGAAATTAGCGACTTTTAAGGTTTCTGGATGATAATTAAAGTACCGCTCAACCAAATCTTTCCAAACTTTAAAACAATGCTGTGGACCATTAAATACAGGTGAAGTTCGATTATGGTGTATTTCACATTTACCGTTCCCGAGTTATGGCCCTTTTTCTCGGTTTACGGATGATAATTAAAGTACCGCTCAACCAAATCTTTTCAAACTTTACAACAATGCTGTGGACCATTAAATACAGGTCAAGTTTGATTACGGTGTATTTCACATTTACCGTTCCCGAGTTGTGGCCCTTTTTCTCTTAGAAAATAGGGATTTTTTAGGTTTCCGGATGATAATTAAAGTACCGCTCCACCAAATCTTTTCAAACTTTACAACAATGCTGTGAACCATTAAATACAGGTCAAGTTCGATTATGGTGTATTTCACATTTACCATTCATAAGTTATAGTCCTTTTTCTCTTAGAAAATAGGGACTTTCTAGGTTTCTGGATGTTACATGTATTTAAGGTACGACTCAACCAAATCTTTTCAAACTTTAACACAATTCGATTATGGTGAAATTGACATTTACCGTTCATGAATTATGGCACTTTTTCTCTTAGAAGATAGGGACTTGAAAGGTTTCTGGGTGAAAATTTCATAATTTGGAATGCGGGGGTATCTGTGATCACCAGATCAACTTTCTCTAGTTTTCTTTGGCAATACAATAATATCTTTAATGGGGTCGTTTCAGGGGTCATATTTCAACTGACCAATCAGTGATGAGCCTTCCAAATCTGAAGGTATTTTAAACCAAGCACAAGCTGAATTAGAGCTAGTCTCCTATTGGTCAATATATTTTTATCCTGTTTCTTTGATTGTTAAGAAAAGACGAATGAAAGGTTACTCTTGCATATATCGTAAGATGTTTATGTATGACAAAAGTAAGAACAAAAAGATGCAATAAGCATATTAAGTTTTATTAGCTCACCTGAAGTGTGATGTGAGCTTTTGCCTGACTATTCTGAAATGAAGACCAAGTTTGGTACGACTACCTCACTAAGCATTACAGTCAAACTTATATTCAACGGTCACCATTGATCATTGGAATGAAGGGGTAAAGGACTGCATAAGACAATTGACGGCTTATTTAAGATTGGTTGATCCAGATTGTTAGTTCTGGTCCGTAATGATTCACGTATTACTGCTACTAGAAGGTAATTTTTTGGAAAACACGGCAGTCAATATGTTAGATATTAATAGGTTATTGATACGATGGGATACTCTTCGAGTAACCGCTGACAGCATTAGTGAGTTGATTGCTTATTTGACAGAGTTAAAATGACATGTAAATCTGGAGAGTTTCAAAGTGGCCATTGACAGAAGGTGACCATTAAGGCAAGTTTGACTGGACTTTTTTTTTTGTGTGCATGAATGATTTTTATTTTGTAAATAAAATGAATCATAGCAATGAATTGTTTTAATTTATTTTACAACTACATGATATTTTGAATTTTAATGACTCTAAACAGCATTGAATTGAGAGTTTGCATCATCTAAATAGTATACCATAGAACTAACAATCCAAAGCAAGCAAGGGGTCGTCATAGTTGTGATTGGATGGAAGTTGGATTTACAACTACCTATACAATCAGTGCCTATCTCCACTAAAGTTGTGAGTTCGAATTCCACTCATGGCGAGGTATACTTGATACAACATTATGTGATAAAGTTTGTCGGAGACTTACGATAGGTCAGTGGTTTTCTCTGGATACTTCGGTTTCCTCCACCAATAAAACTGACTGCCATCATATAACTGAAATATTGTTGAACGTGGCATTAAACACCATAACCCTAACTCCCCAAACCTAACAACACATCTTGGTAGACAAAAGAAAGACTATATAATACAAGAACTAGGAATTACAGCACAAAATTGATGGCCATCGTCATTACACATGATCACCAATACTGCATGGGAACGTCATGATCGTATGGTAGTTGGATTTACAGCTACCTATGCATGGAGTGCATTTCACCACTAACGTGAGTTCGAATCCCACTAATGAGTAGGTGTACCCAATACAACATTATGTGATGAAGTTTGTCAGGTACTTGCAGCAGGTCAGTGGTTTTCTGTGGGTTCTCCTGTTTCCTCCACCAATAAAACTGACTGCCACAATATAACTGAAATAGTGTTAAACGTGGCATTAAGCACCATAACCCTACCCCCCCCNCCCCCCCCCCCCCCCCTAAACATAGCAACACTGTTATACATCTTTGTAGACAAAAGAAAGACTGGGTATTGCTGTACAAAACTGATGGTATAGGTATACTACCAAGCCCTACCAGTAGCTAGCCCTGTGAATGTGATGGATATTTTCAACTCCACTCGCTGGTGTTAGACAAAGCTGTAGTTGTCATCATTACACATGATCACTAATATTTCATGATGTTTCACTAAATGACATGCCATTTATACCGAGACCATTAAGTATGCTTCACATTTACACGAATCTATTTTCTCTACCACTTTCAAAACTACATTAGACTGGTTGACTTGAATCAAGATAATGTGTCTGAGTGGAGTGATGTGTCTATCCGGACATATCTGCGGACTGTTTTTACAGTGAGCTAGCACTTTAAAATACAACTAAGCATGTTGGTCTATTACGAAGCAGACCTCATCATTATCTCATTGAAAATTAACTCGTCTTGCCATGATATAGCTGAAAAATTGCTGAGTTGGCTTAAAACACAATCACTCTCTGGATACTACATTCCTTGTACAACTTGTGTTTTGAAAACCCTATTACAAATTCATATTCCAAACAAACTTGCATTTGCATGGATATTCATTACCCATCACAGACTGTTCAGACCTGTTGACATTTGGAAAGATGAAACAGATAAACCTCCTTCCTTAAACATTTGTTTGACAATAAAGATCTTAATGCCATTAACCTTGACAATATCCTTTATCACAAATTGGTCTATAATTCTTCCCAATGTTAATGTTAATTGTGATACCTATTACATTTGTACAACCAAAATATTTAGCTACAATCATGTGTTGCAGGATTTAAACATTGACAACTTCAAATCTAAACCTCCTGATTGGACCTGTGCAAGTTCCTCGTTCATATATAATCCAGCTGACCAGGTTATAACTGGTGACGATAACATCATCAACAACATGTGTTGCATATTATCCATAGGTCCGAAATATCACGAGCCTAAATAAACAAGGGCAACGCAAAGCGTGGCGTATCCCCTCGCCTAAAGATTTGACCCGGTGACCTTGAAAATCATTAGGGTTCCAGATTCTCTTAAGGACTAAGTATGTACCAAGTTTGGTCAAAATCCATTGAAGGATGTTGATTCTAGAATGTTCATAAGGATGTTGCGGAAGAAAGGTAGCATTACTATATCCCTTGGCAACTTCGTTGGCGAGGGGATAATAAATTCGAAACCACTATAATTCTTATGAATTCTGTGTGTAAATCATATTATATAAACTACTTAATTTAAAGGAATTAAATGGCAAACCCTACATATATACCCTCACAACACATACGTTGAATTCTGGACACAAATAGTGGTTCAGTGAGCACTCGTGCAACATTTATCTTTAAAGACTCAAATGTTGCTAATCACCAGTCTTACCTCCAGGCTCCTGACAAGTATGTTGTTGCCTCTGCAAACAATGCCTCTAACTATGGTTTTTGTGTGTAAATCATATTATATAAACTGCTTAATTTAAAGGAATTAAATGGCAACCCTACATATGCCCCCACAACACATACGTGGAATTCTGGACACAAATAGTGGTTCAGTGAGCACTCGTGCAACATTTATCTTTAAAAGACTAAAATGTTGCTAATCACCAGTCTTACCTCCTGACAAGTATGTTATTGCCTCTGCAAACAATGCCTCTAACTATGGTTTTTGTGTGTAAATCATATTATATAAACTGCTTAATTTAAAGGAATTAAATGGCAACCCTACATATACCCCCACAACACACCTGGAATTCTGGACAATTCATAGGTCTGTTTTGTGTTCGTTTAGAATTGCAACCAAAGATGAAGAACTGGATCTTCTGTCGCTACTAGATACACAAATATCATCAGTGTCCTTACAAACGGCTTTATGTTTGAGGGTCTGCCCAATGCTCCAAAAAAAATCTTTCCAAATTATTAACATCTATTTATGGTCAAAAACCAGACGTCAGCATTACTGTGACATTAGCAACTCCAGGAGTGATTGGAATCGGATGTGGATTCTAAAAAATTCCAACGATGTACATGCAGTAAAGATCCCTCTCTTCATGCAATAGCAATACACATTTGACTTCTCTACCCTAGACACGACTATCCCCACTCAGAACTGAAAGACAGAATAATAATAAAACAAAAATTGGTTCAACTTTTTTCATGAAAAACAAATATCAACGTAGATACAAATACCTGTACCTTGTTTTAAGAAGGAACAAATGTTATATGGGGGAAAATGATTCTAACAAAAAATATCTCTAACAGAAATCACCAGGAAGTTCAAGTTTTTGATTGACAACATATTTGTTGTTATGCAGACGCTTTTTTTTAACGGACAGTCGCCATTACAACTACCTGTGCAATCAGTGCACATCACCACTAAAGTTATATGAGTTCGAATCCCTTCATTGCGAGGTGTACTCCATACAACATTAGTTGATAAAGTTTGTCACAGTCAGTGACTTGAGACAGGTCGGTGGTTTTCTCTGTGTATTCCGGTTTCCTCCACCAATAAAACTTACCGCCACGAAATAACTGAAATATTCTAGAAAGTGGCGTTAAGCGCCATCAACCAAACATAAGGAAGACTTTATTCATGGTTTTTCACCCAGCATGAATACAATAGGATACAAATACAGACTTTAAGTCAATTTTGAGTCATTGTATTTCTTCATGATTTTAATATACACTTGCTCAACTTTCCCTTGTCTGCATGCTGCGCTCAGTGTAGTCTTTTATTTTCCTAATCCTTAGAAAAGTCTGAAGATATCAAAGAGGTTATCAGAAACCATAAATAGATGGACACAACATCGTGGTCAAGATTAAAGGACAAACGATGATCTACAAAACACAACTTATTAGTAATAAAAAAAAATGAAATAGTTTGTATTATTGCTAATACAACGTTAAATGCTCACATTGTAAGTGTATAGATGACGAGAAACATTTTCTTTTACATTGCACAATAAATTCTGAATTGAGGTCTTCTTTTTTAACCATTTTGAACAACGAAAATCAAATTTTTAATAACTTATCAGAATCAGAAAAACTTTCATATATTTTAAGTCCATCAACACCATCTCAAGTAAATAAACTGGGTTCCTTTTTAAAAAAAAGTCATTAGAACTGAGGACAGGGGACTCCTAACATATTTACTTGAAAATGTCGATTTTATGTTCTCTTTGTTACCTGTCTGTTTATGTGTATAATTGTCACAAACTGTATTGTTTAATGACAATAAAATTTTGAATTTGAATTTGAATTTGCTAATATTATGGTAGATTGGAGTAACGAAATTAAATGTGTAAAATGCAATGGAAAACGACAAAGTGGTGCAGAAGATAATTAGATAATTCTATATGCACTGATGTAGAAGATAATAGAAACAAATCACACTCATTAGACCGGGGAGAATTGCCAAAAACATTATAAAAAAAAAAAAAAAAAAACTTGAGCAGAAACAAATCCAAACGGCGTTTAAACATTCGATCGAGTAGACTTTGTCGGGATGAATGACAAAGTTAGAAAATCTGCTCACCATAGAGAAAACAATTACATACTCTACAGGTAGATAACGTACATAAAAAAAAACCCATTATACATGTAGTTTTATTCATAAATTCAAACTTGAACTTATATTTCAATATCTATATAAAGGAAGTGACCCTCGTGGTCGTGGTCGCATGGTAGTTGGATTTACAACTACCTGTGCAATCAATGCCTATCACCACTAAAATTGTGAGTTCGAAACCTGTTCATGTCGAGGTGTACTTGATACAACATTATGTGATAAAGTTTGCCAGTGACTTGCGACAGGTTTAGTGATTTTTTCCGGGTAATCCTGTTTTCTCCACCAATAAAACTGACAGCCACGATATAACTGAAATAGTGTTGAAAGTGGCGTTAAACACCATTATAAACCAACCGATCATATATGTAAAGATGGACGACTTTAATGGTAAATGGTTGACTACTTAGTCTCCTTTATCGCGGAGAATGATTAATAGTGGAATAATTTGTTTTATCGTCAACATTCTGTCAGCTTCGGACGTCTTCGTCATTGAACCTCCTTGTCTCACATTTAAAATACCTGAGTTACGGCCTGGTCATAATACTGAGAATCTTTCATTAAAGCTATAACAGTTGAGCGTATAATAGGAAACTGTATTGAAAATGACCATCGATATAATTATAGAGTACACATCTATCAGTTCATTCGATATTCCAGAGATTGAAATATGATAATCGAACCCGGATATCTAATCAAACTTTTCTGATATGTCTCCTGGAATAAAAACAATGTTACACTTATTTGACCATACAGTAAAACCAATTATACTGTATAGAAGTGAGATGTGGGGTGATGCTACCTTAAAAAATAAATTTGAAGTTAACAAGTTCATACAAATTTATGATTAATTTGATTGTCAAAAACTTAACATAAAATACTGTAAATTCATTCTATGAGTACACAAGAATTCTTCAAATCAAGCAGTATTAGGAGAACTTGGTCGTTTCCCATTATTTATAGATATTATTATAAACCTTTTTAAATACTACAAAAGAATAAATGATATGGAACAGGATTCCTTATTGAATCAAGCACTAAATGAATGTAAAAATCTTCATCAGTCAGGAAAAATCTCCTGGTATTCAAACTTAACCAATATACTAAATAGTTTTAATATTGATAAAGATATAAGTGAGTTGTCTAATTTCAAATCAGAATTAAAAAAACAATATGAAGAATTTTGGAAAATAAACATAAAGAGAAGCTCTAAATTAGACACTTATTCATCCTTTAAAATCTCTTTTTGTTCAGAATCCTACCTATTTACAATAAAAAATTAAAATAAAAGAAAAAGCCTAACAAGATTGAGAATAAGTGCACATACCCTAGAAATAGAAAGAGGGCGATATTTATTTATAAGAAACTTAAAAGAGAAGAATGGCTATGCAAATCCTGCCTTACAATAGAAGATGAACCACATTTTCTCCTAGATTGCAACTTGTTTAAAATAAATAATGATAAAATTAGATTATTTATGGAAAGGGAGGTCCCAAATTTTAACTTTATGGACATTAAACAAAAATTTGTATTTTTGATGATAAATGAAGATATTAATATTATATCTTTCATAAGTGATATAATATATGAAAACTTTCAAATGCGAGAAAAGATGGTTTGATAGGTGGAATCTCCCATTGTTCTCAGATGCACATTGTTTGCACTGATTTATATATATATATATATATGCATTATGTTTCTTTTATTTACAAAGCTCGGTGGGAATTCCAACACTGTACAATCGGAGTTATCTCCCATTGTACAGTGGATGGAATTTGGGCCGAGCCCAGTAACAGTATTACTTAATCAGAATCATTTTCAATACTGTGTACTGCCTTATATTTTCTTTAATATTGTTGATTATTGTTTATTGTATTATTAACTTTATTTGATATTGATTGTAATGCTCATATGGGCCGATAATTCGAAAATAAAAATCTTATCTTATCTTATCTTAAATTTCAACCTCGACCACTGTACACTCTCCGAATGACACGCTGTATCTGTTAACATTTTTATTCATTCAGTTCTGGTGTTATAACATTATTTTAATGTGTGTTTTTTTTTTTATTCTATGAGCTAAAATGAATGCCAAAAAATGAACATTATACATATTTAGATAATGAAAAACGTTTTGACATTTAGTTTGTGGATTAGTTTTCCAGTTATAAATTAAATATATGTTTTATTTCTTTGTCATGTCACGAGAAGCAATATTTTCCATTCCTATTGTTTTTATTTTCCCAACAAAATTATGAACTTGTCAGCAGGGCCTCCAAGAGAAATTTTGAACAAGACCAGGCTGCCTTCGTGCCCGGGAACAGGCTGAGACTTCTCTCAAAATTGAGGATTTGAGGTCCTGGTTATATTGTAAATCTGAGTGAGGATCAGCAACCAGAATTCAGAAGTCTAAGCGAATTTCACAATTATTTTTCTAAAAAATTAAAAATAGTTGAAAATATCCCCCCAAAAAATGAAAACAAAAATCAAAATAAAACGTCTATGGTTAATGCTATGGGGCCCTTCTGAGATTCACAGGCCCCTTCTTGGCAATACGGGCCACGGGCCATGGACCGATGTACCGACCGAACCCCCTCTCATTGGCCCTGCTTGTCAGCATTCAACTCGATCTGTCCTTCATTTCCTGTATCCATCCGCAACGATCCGCAAATATGTCGCATCCGTACCGTTACGGGAATTATTTTAGTGAAGTTGTTTACAAAAATCAACTTTTCCAATACGAGCGCAAATGAGAACCACAGGAGTCGGAAGTTCTATCAATAATAAGGTATAGGGACACCTCGAAGATCGCTGGGCAACTATAAAAAAAAAAAACCCACATAAATAATTTTCAGTTATTCATATTTGATCATATGCCATGGATTAATTTCTTTATAAATATTGAAAATAAGGATATGATACGCGTACTTTTTATAACGTTAAAATCGTTCAATCTCTATTAACATCGTGATTTTGACGACATTTTCACTAGATGACCGGGAAGTTTACATTGAGCGCAGTTGAGAACCAACTTTGCGTACTTCTTCTAATTTTAATGAATGTTTCAGTGAAATATGAACTTGGTTCTCACAAAGGGAAGCAGGTCAAATCGGCCCCAAACAAAATCGGCCCCAGATCAAATCATTGTATTATTATGTTTTTTTATTCAATTTGATAAGATGTATTGTTAATTCTAGTAAATTTTGCAAGTTGCTTTAACAGCACATATCAAGTCGTATCGGCGTTTTTCAATAGTTTTGTAAAAAATTGATAGCTATCTTTTATTTATTGTTATTTTTATTCTATTTCTAGTTTACACTGCCGCAAAGTTTATTTCTAAAATCATATGAATAACAAGGTCGTAATTTTTACCTTTCTAGTTACATTATGACTTGTTGGCAACTATATTTGACGCATAATAACTGGTATTCTTTTAGGAAAAAAAATATTTCATTTCCATTCGTGCAATTTTCTAGACTGCATGCTGAACATAAACTAGTTAAAAATACCATTGGTACATTAACATTCTTTTATTTGTCTTTGTTTATTTCTTTAGTTTTTTTTTTTTGGCAGATTTGACTTTCATTTTTGGGCCGATTTAACTTGGGGCCGATTTAACTGTGGCCGATTTGACTGGAAATCTCACAAAGGAGTCGGAAGTTCTATCAATAATAAGCACGGGTGGTTTGCTACGTCACATGCACGGATACTTGAATATCGCCTCGAGGTAGGTTTATGCAGTTGTACAATTTAAAAAAAGGAAAACTAACAAAACCAAGTAGTTTACCGAAGGGCCCAAATATCAGACTTCATTGTTTGCTTACATTCATTGCGTGGACACCCGTCAGTTATGCAAACACTTCTGTACAGTTAAAATTCCGGGCAAGGATACCGTTCACACAAAACCCGTTTCCACGTAGTGAATGTATGCTAACATTGAAGTCTGATACATTTGTAAGGTAAAGGTAAAAGGTAAAATTCATTTAGGACACATTGTATGTGGGCCCTTCGGTGAACTAATGTACTACAGTCTCCAGGGCCGTCTGCAGGTTTCTGGAAAGGGGGGTGCGGGTGACTTGGTACACAGGCATTAAAAAAGAAATAGTGGATTAAATTGGATTTTACCGCGCAACAACCCCTTTTCCATTGTGGTTTAGTGTTCCTAGGGGTGGATCCAGGATTTCAGATTATAGGGGGTGCATTGAAAAAGTTTCGGTGAGCGCAGCGAGGTGTGAAGATTTTTGGGGCATTTTGTATGAAAAACAAGATTTTATGTAAAATATCGTATTATTTTTTCCAATTTTAGTGGGGTGCGCCCTCCCCCCTTTGAATCTGCCACTGGTTGGTAGTGACAACAATAGTACGTTGGATATATAGTGCTACTTCTTGCTCAAATTATATATCTTATATTCATGATATTGGACATTTGACTTAAATTGCGAATTGATTCTTAATCTGGAAGTAATTCATGTCTTATGCTTTCAAATGAGGAATGCATAGAATTAGATCATTACATAAGGCCATCCTTAAAAAGAATGTTGGTTTGCCGTTTTCCGACTCACAACTTTTTTTTGGTGGAAAGGGAGGTGCGACTGCACCCAACGCACCCCCCGTTCCGACGGCCATGGCCTCCCATCTGCAATGAAAAAGTGGCCTCTTTTGAGGGGAACAGTTGAGGAGTATTTAACTAACTCAATGCACTTGAAATTTTGCCTGATAAGAGGGGTATATGACCTTTAGTGAGAGTGGATTTTGAAGAGGGGGACTTTGGACCTCTGGTTTATAAAATACATTTTTTGTATATGGTTATGTTAATGCTCTATAATGTATTTTTCTTGATTATTTTCAGTTACACAGAGAGATAAAAAGGTGATTTAAGATAAAATGGAGGAATATATGAACACTAACAGCATAATAGCACCTGTTAAATCTGAAATTTTAGAACAGTCTGAATCAGAAGTTCTTCCTGCATGTTCAAATCCAATTCAAACGTTCATTTGTAGTAGGCCCAGTACAATAGAAAGCTCAGGTTCTAACAATATCGGTATATGCCTTGAAAGCCAAAATTTAGGAGATGTTGCACACAAGAACAATTCTGGACTTATTTATAACATAAAACAGGAACCTGTGGATGATTATTCTCTAACAAATGTATACAACGAATCTCAAGACAGCACACAAAACTCTGTTGTAAATAATGATAGTCAAACAAGTTCATTTTCTCCTATTATATATGGTAATGTGGATTCAAATAATCATAACTGGACAAACATGAAAACAGTTTCAATACTCAATAAAACACATGTAAATAAGGAGAAACAATCAACTAGACGTTCACCTACGATAATGTTGTTGAGACCTTCAAGACGCACACAAAAGACTAAAAATAGATTAAGTGAAAATCAAAGTTTAGAACCACAATTAGACAATACTGATTTAAAATTTCTAAAAGATGCTCTTCAAAATACAGTAAGTACATTTTTGTATATAGATTTGTTAAATTAATCATTTTATGTTTGTTACTGTGGGAATATGTAGGGAGGGAGGGGGGAAAGTTTGCAGATTTCGAGAGGGTAATCAGAAGCCTTAAATCAAAGGACAGACAAGACAATGGCCAAAAAAAAAAAAGCAACAAATGTACAAAGCAAATAAACAGAAAACTAAAGATTGAACAACATGGAATCCCACAAAAAAAAACGGTCTGAACACTCGGCTGTATCTGAAGTGTAAGCAGTTCCTGCTCTGCTAGTGGCACCCATCATGTTACTCACGTCAAAAATCCTGTAGTAAGCCATGAATGAGGAAAGATGGGAACATATCCGTGGTCATTTGTGACACAGATATTGCATAACCTTTAACCAAGTCATTTTGGAAACAGTGTAAATGAATGTCAGTGTAGGGTTAGACTTAGAATTGGTATACTATAAAATGGTGAGGACCTAACCGAGTAATGATAAATATGCTCGGCTGGAGTGCAGAAGAGCATGGGTTTGATATCATGTTGGTGTTGATCAGGTTTAAATCTAAGTCTATGAAATTGATAATTTATTGTTTCTCCACTATGTGGACAGCATTAACTAGTAAGACCAAAGGCTGATTGGCACAGACTGACTCTGGGTAATATGTCTTAGTGGAACATATGCCTTAACTCTACCTGCGGACTGCTGTTAGCTCAGCCTGACCAAAAGGTCCATATAAGATATTGTCATCACTTTGTGTGTTTCAGAGGTGACTACTGGCAGTACTGCATCTCCGTCTGTTAGCTTTTTACATAAATTCAGTTTTTTTTTCTTTTTACAATAGTCCAATTGAAATCTAACCTACATGTAGCAAAAAAGTGCCACGGGACATTTCTGCTTAAGTTACATGTAGATTTCAATTGGACTACTTGTAACCTGTATAAATATAATATAACCCTCTAACAGTCTTCGAAATTAGACTTTAGAATTTACTGGCCCGAAAACTTCAAAATTAGAATTATATAGATTTTATTGAATTTTTTTTTTCAAAAGTCACTGGTCCGAATCAATTTTCACTGGCTGTGGGCCACCTAACCACTGCTTAAGTCGATGACTACTCTAAGAAGTTGGTGGGTTTTTTGTTAGTTGGAAATCCAATATGGCCACCCCCATAGGACAAAGTTTTAAAGTAGCATCTTATGACAACATTAAAGCGATTTATTCTCATCAATTGATGAATTGTCATTGGACTATCCCTTTCAATGTTTTCTTTTTTTTGTGGATCTGAAATCCATGATGGCCTCCACTACTGAACATTATTTTTTATGGATCCATGAGAATATGAATAAAAATAGCTTCTCAGAAATTGCAAACTTGCTTGAACCAAGCTAAAGACTGGGCATGTATACGTATATTATCAGGTGAGTGAAACAGACTCAGACTTGCATGCATATGCAGGTGAGCTGGTAGTTTTTGTGAGCTAGAAACAGATCAGGTGAGTGGCTTATCTTCATTTGTAGTACATCGTCAAAGATCTTCATCGATGATAATATGGTTAGCGACATCGTCAAAGATCTTCATCGATGATAATATGGTTAGCGACGTCGTTAGAGATCTTCATCGATGATAATATGGTTAGCATCCTCGTCTCAATTACGGTATATTGTGGGTTTCATTCCTGGTCGGGTTAAACCAAAGACGATAAATTGGTGTTTCCTTATTCTCCGCAAAGCATGCAGCATTAAGGAGTTAGAGCAAAGACTAGTTTTAGGATAATGTGTTCCGAGTTGAGCAACATGTCTACCAGTGAACTGTTACTTTAGTGTGCTAGCAATATCAAGATTCAATTATTATAGAAGTGTTGTCTAGTACAAAGCGGTCATCATCATCATTCCGTAAAATGTAAATAAGGGTAATAACAAAATTACCGAATACAGAGCAATCTTCCAAAGGGAAATTCAAAACTCATAAATCAATAAACAGACAAAATCAGTCAACAACCGGGAAACTGGGAAACCGCAATGGCCCTGTCTTGGTACAGGCATTTCTAAAGAAATGGGGGATTGAATCAGATTTTACGGTGCCAACTTCTCGCTTCCATTAAGGTTCAAAGGTTCCGGTTGTCACTAAAACAGCATTTATAACAATACTGGAAAAAATAGGTAAAATAGTAGTAACTTATTCTCGCCATGATATAGCTGAAAAATTGATCATTTAGCATTAAACAGCAATCACTCGCTCACATTGTGAAAGAAGTCACTTGTTTTCACCGTAAGCTTGATATCTAGATGAAAAATGAAACACATTCTTAAAAAAATCCAAAGTAATCAAAAACATATTATTAAATGTTGGTTTGGTTTTTGTAGATAAATAGACTTGAAGATCTTGGTGTTGAGGTGGCAGCATGGGTTCTCATACCTAACAATGCTAAATCTAGTCTGATACATCATATGGGAAGCAAAAAAGGAACAGAATTCGTCAAAAGTAAACCAGATATTAATACAGAATTGCATCTGTTTCTGCAAAATTATAAGGAAAAAGGTAAATTCAAAGTTTTTTCTTTCTCGGAAATTTACAATTTTGGTTATTATGAAAATTTGATGTATTATGAAAACAATGAGTCAGGGGTTTCAAAAGTAGGCGGTAGGCAGCTATATTCCACCTGCTATTAAAGGTCTTGAGCCTCCTACTTTGACCGTTTTTTACATAAGCAAAACACACAAATAGCCGCCTACTTTAAGTCATTGAAGGCACCTACTTTAAAAACTTTTGAAAGCCCTGAATAATGACACAATAAACATAAAAAATAAATGAAATCATTAAACAGATTTAAACCAAACTTAGACTGGATTGTTTCTCTTGGTGTTTCCCAAGATGGGGTTAGAGTTATGGTGTTTAACACCACTTTCAGCAATATTTCAGAGTATGGATATTGTGACGGTCAGTTTTATTGGTGGAGGAAACCAGAGTACACGGAGAAAAACATCGACTTGTTGCAAGCCACTGACAAACTTTAAAATGTTGCATTGAGTACACCTCACCATCAGCGAGATTCTAGCTCAAAACTTTAGTGGCAATCGGCACTGATTGCACAGGTAGTTGTAAATCCAACTGCCATATGATCACAACCACAACAGCCCCTGTAAAGGCTGTTTCCCAAGGTGAAAGCTTAAGTCTAAAACTTTTTTGGTAATGCATTATTCATGAGAAACAAGTAAATGATGCTGCAAACAGCTACAAGCTATAGAGGGAATGTTTTATGTACTCAAAACTTTTAATTTATGACGATGTACAGATTTTTTTGGTGAATTATAAAATGTTCTGATATGGGTTACTAAGGCAGGCTTGACTACATGTGTATTTATGAAAAGAAAGTTTAAACAATGATGGTCAACAGTGCCACCAATAATATGAGCAATTAGCCTGTTCGTGTGGTTAGATGTCACATGTGGAAAACACATTCATGACCGCTTCATTTCATCAAGATTGGAGGTTTATGCCCTTAAAACTAGTTTAACCCTGCCACTTTTTATTGAAGCCAGGAAAATGAGCAGTCATGTATATGTTTGTTATGGGTATCTATTTCGTCTCTTTCTATGACTTTTTAATTTTTTACTCTCACCTCAAACAATTTAATGCATAAAAAACCATGACATATGGCATTAAGAATCCTGGTACTGGCCGAGGAAAAATACAAAAATGTGATGGGGTTAAACTGTTTGATGACAAAAAAAAACAATAGAAAAAACCTATTTATTTATTTTGCGTCCGTTGTCCATTAACTTTTCATATTTTAATCTTCTCTGAAACCCCTCAGCCAAATGAACTGAAACTTGGTAGGAAGCATCTATGGAAGGTCCTTTATAAAGATTGCTAATTTTGTCCCGATCCATTAACAAACATGGCCGCTAGAGACAATTCTTGTTTCTGATTGTCTGATTTTTTAAAATCTTCTCCCCTGAAACTGCTTAGCCAAATGAACCGAAACTTAGTGGGAAGCATCTATGGACGGTCCTCTATAGCGATTGCTCATTTCGTTCTGATCTGTTAACGAACAGGCAATTCTTGTTTCTGATTGGCCGATTTTTTAAAATCTTCTCCTCTGAAACCGCTTGGCCAAATGAACCGAAACTTGGTAGGAAGCATCTATGGAAGGTCCTCTATAAAGATTGCTCATTTCGTCCCGATCCGTTAACAAACATGGACGCCACAGGGCATTCTTGTTTCTGATGGGTTGATTTCTAAAAAAAATCTCCTCTGAAACCACTTTCCCAAATGAACTGAAATTTAGCAGGTAGCATCTATTGAAGGTCCTGTATAAACATTGTTCATTTTGTCCCGATCCATTAACAAACATGGCCACCACAGGCCATTCTTGTTTCTGATTGGTTGATTTCTATAAAATCTTCTCTGAAACCGCCTGGTCAAATGAATCAAATCTTTGTAGGAAGCATCCTTGGAAGGTCCTCTATAAAGATTGCACATTTAGTTCCGATCCGTTAACAAACATGGCCACCACAGGCCATTCTTGTTTTTGATTGGTTGATTTCTAAAAAATCTTCTCCTTTGAAACCACTTTCCTAAATGAACTGAAATTTGGTAGGAAGCATCTATGGAAGGTCCTCTATAAACATTGCTCAGGTCGGGTCAAACCAAAGTCTATGAAAATTGGTATTTGTTGCTTCTCCGCTAAGCTTGCAACATTAAGGAGTAAAAACAAAAGAGCAAAGACTGGTTGGCTCAGAATCAGAATAATGTGTCAGAGTGGAGCGACATGTCTATCCATGGACTGTCTCAGTGAGATAGCACTATAAAAATCCAACTCAGCATGTTTGTCTAGTACAAAGCAGACCTCATGATCATCTCATGGAATATTAACTTGTTCTTGCCATGATATACATGCCATGTAACATGTAACATGATAAAAATGTAGCTGAAAAATTGCTGAATTGGCATTAAACAACAATCACTCTCTCACTTCTTTCAGTTTTATATGCTTATGGTCCTCCTTATTGTTAGAAAGAGCCTGTGTTTTTTTTTCAGAACATTTTTAAAGCAAATATAAAAAAAAAAAACACTTTCTTCCTTTTCCATTGTTCAGGTTTTTAGCTCACCTGACCCAAAGGGTCAGGTGAGCTTTTGTCATCACTTTGCGTCCGTCGTCGTCCGCGTCTGTAAACTTTTCATACTTTCTTCTTCTTCTTTGAAACCACTGAACTGATTTGGACCAAATTTGGCAGAAATGTTCATTGGGGGGTCCTCTACTACTTTTGTTATTTTGGTGCAGATCGGAAATCCAACATGGCCACCAGGGCCAATAATGTGTTCTGATTGGTTGAAACTTTGAAAATCTTCTTGTCAGAAACTACTTAGCCGATGGAATTGTAACATTACAGGAATGATGACTGGATGGTTTTCTACTAAATTTGTTATTTTTGTGCCAATCGCATATCCAAGATGGCCGCCATGACTCGACTTAGTTTAACATTGGACCCTATGGGAATTTCACATTTTCATCTTTTTTTCTGAAACCACGCAACAGATTTGAACCAATCTTGGCAGAAATGTTCATTAGATGGTCATATACAAGATTTTTGTTTTTGGCGCTGATCGGAAAT
>MJUT01004657.1:113854-124431 GCA_002080005.1 Gigantidas platifrons
CATAATGTGTTCTGATTGGTCGAAATTTTAAAAATCTTCTTGTTAGAAACCACTAAGCCAATTGAATTGTGACTTTACAGGAATGATCATTGGGTGATCCTGTACTAAACTTGTGAATCATCTGCTGATCGGAAATTTAAGATGGCCACCATGACTCGACTTAGTTTTAACATAGGACCTATGGAAAAAATGTTTAAAAGTCTTCTCCTCTGAAACCAGCAAGTCAATTTAAAGCAAACATGGCATGAATGGTCCTTAGGTGGTCAACTTTCAAAAATATGTCCTGTGAGCCCGACCTCCATCCCAGATTGCTGCAGTCAGCGACATAGTTTTAACATAGGACCCTATGGGAAAATTGTTTAAAAGTCTTCCCTCTGAAACCAGTCAGCCAATTTAAAGCAAATATGGCATGGATGGTCCTTGGGTAGTATACTTTTAAAATTGTGTCTGGTGACTACTACCTCCATCCAAGATGGCTGCCATGAGCAGAAATAGTTTTAACATAGAACCCTATGTGATTTGAATAGTAACTTAGATGTATTCGGCATGCAGACATTCTTAAGAGGACTTAGTTATGTCAGGTGAGCGATACAGGCTCATGTGAGCCTCTAGTATGGTGTTTAATGCCACTTTCAGCAATATTTCAGTTATATTGTGGTGGTCAGTTTTGTTGGTGGAGGAACCCAGAGTAAACTTGTCCCAAGTCACAGGAAATATCTTGTAGGATTGTTACATTTTTGTAAGTATTTATTTGGTAAAATTTCAAACGACAACATTTCAAAAAGAGATGTGATGATGTTCTGAAGAAAACATGGAAACTTCCTCCTGTGATGGAGAACCACCTGAAAGGTAAAATTTCAAACAACATTTCAAAAAGAGATGTGATGATGTTCTGAAAAAAACATGTAAACTTCCTCCTGTGATGGAGAACCACCTGAAGTATTTGGTAAAATTTCAAACAACAACATTTCAAAAAGAGATGGATGATGTTTTAAAGAAAACATGTAAACTTCCTCCTGTGATGGAGAACCACCTGAAGTAGTAATTTCTGATAATAAGTTAAAGGCTATTGCATGTGTAGATAAGTATTCTAAATGATTTTAAGCCTAAAAATGTTTTGTTTTCTGTCAAAGGATTAGACGATGACAGTACATGTAGTTGCTTTAAAGATCAACAGGCAGACGACTCCATTCAGGAAGATTTACACATGAACACACCGTGGTTGGTCATTTCTAGAAAAAAGAAGAGAAAAAAATTGAAGAGAAAAATCAGCTCAGTAGACCGGTATACAGGTCAGTTGTCAGGTTAATTAAGGTGAAATTGTTGCATCAGGCAATTTTTACAGACATAAATTTCACCAATTTCACTTAGTCAGGAGTAGCCATGTTTGTGGTGGTTTATGGTGTTTTAATGCCACTTTCAACATTATTTCAAGTATATTGTGGTGCTCAGTTTTATTGATGGAGGAAACAGGTGCCCAGAGAAAACCATAGACCTGTCGCAAGTCACTGACAAACTTTATCACATAATGTTGTATTGAGTACACCTCGTCATGAACAGGGCTGGAACATACAACTTCAATGATGATAGGCACTGATTGCACAGTTAGTTGTAAAAACCATACGATCATGACTATGACTTCCCTTAGTCAGGGTTAAGACATGGAAAAGTCAGAATATGTTCCAACTTAATATGTCCTTATGATTAACAGAAAGTGACAATTTCTGGCTTGTAATACTCTGTGACCTTGATTTCAAGATGAAATAAGTTAAAAACCACATCAGAGATGTAATGAATAG
This sequence comes from Gigantidas platifrons, assembly GCA_002080005.1. Classification (NCBI taxonomy): domain Eukaryota; kingdom Metazoa; phylum Mollusca; class Bivalvia; order Mytilida; family Modiolidae; genus Gigantidas; species Gigantidas platifrons. The sequence goes on from MJUT01004657.1 coordinate 115,654, forward strand.
CCTGCTTGCCTTGGGTTTGATTGATTGATTTTTTAGTGTTTAATGCCACTTTCAGCTATATCATGGCGACTAATTTTAGTGGTGGAAGAAGCCGGAGTACCCTGAGAGAACCACCGACCATGGGCAAGCAACTGGTAAACTTTATCACTTGCAGCTGTGAGTCTAGTGCACCCTTTTTTGTAATTTACAAAGCCGGATGTGAACCCACTCCAAATTGCTGATAGGCTTGTTTAAGTTGTTAGGTAATCCAATTACCTAACTCATTGAGCCACCCAGGTCCTTGCCTTGGGTTTGGTATATATCATGTTTTAACCCTGATCGCAAGACTATGAAATTTGTATTTGTTGCTTTTCTGCTAAGCATGCAGCATTAGAATAAGAGTAAAGGCTGGTTGGATCAGAATCAGGATAATGTATAGAGTGGAGCGACATGTCTACCACCGACTGTTGTGGAGTGGAGTGGCTGGTCTACCCATGGACTGTTTGTTCAGTCAGCTAGCATTATAAAAATCAAACTAAGAGAGGGGGCCCGGGTGGCTCAATGAGTTAGGTCGCTGGATCTAACAACTCATACAAGCCTATCACCAATACGGCGTGGGTTTGCGCCCGGCTTTGTAAATTACAAAAAAGGGTGCACTCGACTTGCAGCCACAAGTGATAAAGTTTACCAGTTGCTTGCCCATGGTCGGTGGTTCTCTCTGGGTACTCCGGCTTCCTCCACGACTAAAACTGGTCGCCATGATATAGCTGAAATATTGTTGAAAGTGGCATTAAACACAAAAAATTAAATCAAATCAATCAAACTAAGAGTGTTGGTCTAGTACAAAGCGGACATCATCTATCAACTCATTGAATGGAACTTGTTCTTGCTGCGATTTACTGAAAAACAAAAATTTATTTCTCATTTAGCATTAAACAACAATCACCCACTCACTGACAGAATTAAAGAGCATTTGATGCAATAATTTGATATGAGTTTTGGTTTATGGTGTTTAACACCACTTCCAACATTATTTCAGTTATTTGGTGGCAGTCAGTTTCATTGGTGAAGGAAATCGGAGTACTCGGAGAAAACCACCGACCTACGGTATTATAAAGATATTTATAATTGTAAGTAAAACAGATGGGAGAGGGGCACGATGTTGTTAGTTCAAATCTCGATCAGGGCGAGGTGTACAAGTATGTGATAAAGTTTGTCAGTGACTTGTGACAGGTCAGTGTTTTTCTCTGGGTCCTTCACCAATAAAACTGACCGCCACGATGTTACGGTACTAATATTGTTGAAAGTGGTGTTAAACACCACCAATCAAACATAAAATACAATTGTAAATAAAACAGATGGGAGAGAAATTTAAAAAAAATCAAATTGGCTTAAAATTCTGGGTTTTTTTTTAGTTGACCATGCATATTGTAAGAAAAAAACAACGTCAGAACAACCAACCTGCTCAAGATCTCTGTCTGCCAATGAAATAGAATTATTAAAAGCCTTTAAATTTCAAAATGAGGAACCAGAATCGAACTCTGTAGCGAGAGATTTTAACTTGACAAATATTTTTACTTCACTTTCACAGAAATCTGGTATTAAAAATATGGCAGTGAATAATACACTACTTCTAGACAAACATTCAAGCACAGCAGAAAAATCCAATTTGGAAATCAGGGGAGATGATTTAATTAATAAAATCAAAGAACCTGTGAATTATGAATATATAGAATTTCAAAGTGTAAAGCCTAGAGAAACTGTGACAGGAAGTACTGTACATCTAGACACACATTCAAGTATAGAAAAATCTAATTTGGAATTAAGGGGAGATAATTTATATACTCATAGTATAAAAGAAGAACCTGTGGATTATGAATTTATAGAATCTGAAGCTGTAAAGCTTAGAGAAATTGTAGCAGAAAGTACTGTACATCTAGACACTCATTCAAGTACTGTGGAAAAAACTAATTTGGAGATAAGGGGAGATAATTCATCTACTTATAATATAAAAGAAGAACCTGTGGATTATGAATTTATAGATTTTCAAGAAGCAAATCATAGTAATAATGTGACAGAAAATACTGTACAACTAGACACACACTCAAGTACAGCAGAAAAATCTACTGTCAGATTAAAGGAAGATTTGTTTTCTAATGATATTAAAGAAGAACCCATTGATTATGAATTCATAGAAACTCGAGAAGTAAAACATAGAAAATGTTTAACTGACAATACTGTACAAGACACACATTGAAGTACTGCGGAAAAATCTACTGTCAGGTTAAAGGAAGATTCGATTTCTGATCGTATTAAAGAAGAACAGGCTGATTATTTGCTGAACTAGACTCTCCTGAATTTTCTGAAATCTCAGACAGAACAATCAAATACTGATGATTTCGGAATTCAGTTGAGATGTGATAAAGTAAAAACAGAAATTTCTAATTGTAATTCAAATGTAGCTGAAAATGCAGGATTGTACTCCACTCAATTTTCTGAAATTGCAGAAACAGAACAATCAAATACTGATGATTTTGGATTCGGTTGGTATTTGATGAAGAAAAAACAGAAAGTTCTAATAACAATCCAAATATAGGTGGAACAATAGAAGGATACAAAGTGTTTTTGAACAATGCAAATGAAAGTATACATCCTGTGACTTCTGGTTTATAATGTAATTATATTCTCATAAACTTTTGAGTAAAATAGCAGTAACCATGGAAACAACTCAACAATGTGTTTTTGAACAATGCAAATGAAAATATATGATATGTAACTTCTGGTTTATAATTTAATATTATACTTTCAGAAAAATTTGAGTAAAATACCAGTAACCATGGAAACAAATCAACAATGTGTTTTTGAACAATTTCAAATGAAAGTATACATTACATGTGACTTCTGGTTTACATATAAGTAAAATACCCTCAGTCACAAAATGTGATTACATTTTCAGTGTTTAACATCACTGTTACAAATCAGATCAGAAGGTCTCAAAATGTAGTAACCATTCATGTATACAGAATTTACCATTCTATATAAAGATTGAGCCAGTTGATAATATTTATTCTAATATGACGTCTATAAAACGGCACACACGATATTACTCAATATCTCTATATTTAGCACAAGTGTGGTACACAACAAATCTGGCTGTTCCATGTGACTTCCGCTGTGAAATTTTGTGAGTGAGCTGCCGGAGTTTATACATACATAATTTCCTAAAAACACAGTGTTTAATCCTTATAATTCTTATTCTTGGACATCGTGTTTGTTTTCGACGCTAAATACTATTAAATAAATACCCAAGGAGAGCCTCATACAATACACATATGATTGTAAACTGAAAAAAATCCGCGAAATGTTATTGACAACTTTGGAACATAACTTCAACATGACGTCATTGGCATCATATGAATACTTCCAGTTTGAAACGTAAAGATTTTATTTGGCTTCGTGTACGCTTCAAGTTTGATACAATTTAACTAAAATAAGTTTTCAAGGTAAGCTTTTTAAAATATTGTTTTAAAATATCTCGTTCAAAAACAAATAATTCAAAATCAATTCAAAATTTCCGAAAGAGGTAAATGGAACAGCCACCAAATGCCATGTTAAGTTAAAAATTACCGTATTTGTCCTATTAGAATATCGCTCAGGGTAAAATTAGAATATAAAGACCAACCCATGTGTAAATTTGCACAACTCTATGCCTGCCATGAATTATTTCTTAAATGACTAATAAACAAGTATGACAAGTTTATTCCTCTACCTGTAATCGCTAAGTAAACAATTATCTGTCAGTTAATCTGACAATTATCACACCTTGTAAGCGCATTCAACCATAACATACACCCGTCCATTAAATTACGATGTTCGAGTTTGCCATGATAAAACTCGTGATTTTATTATTGACGGGACCATTTACTGAGTTCGACTGTTCGAGCAAAAGGCCAGGGGCATCTTTTATTATAAAATATAAGGAAAAATGACGGGATTTTCAAATCAGTTTGAGCCATCCATGGTGTTCGACCGATCCAAGTTCGATATAACTATGTGAATAGCTTGTTTTTTACTATCTATTCAAGAAACAGTAATTAATGAAAGAAAAAAATATTCTTGAGTGAATGATTGGTTGCATTTTATAGGCGAAACAACAGTTCACAGGTTTAAATTTCGCTGGACTTGGAACACATTATCAAGATTCCGAGCTCTTACTCCATAATGCCACATGCTTAGCAGAGAAGCAGCAAATACCAATTTTATAGTCTTTAATTTGATTCGTCCAGGGTCAAAACCATAATCTACCGAACTTGAGACCATGCTAGCCATTACACGACTGATGCAGTTAATTTTATTATGATTTATACTCTATTGGTGAGTTTCTGTGGAGTAATTTTACTAGGTATTAACATTGATGAATAAGTGATTGTTGCAACTTTGTCGTCAAATTAGCAATTTTGCAGCTATATCATGGCGAAAACAGGTTACATTTTGTTGATGGCGATGTCGGCTTTGTACTAGACCAAAATACTCCCCAGAGTTGGATTTTTATAATGCTATATATAGCTCATTGAAACAAGATTTCTCAGGTAGACATACATGTAATGCTCCACTCTGACACATTACCCTGATTTTGAGCCAACCCGTCTTTGCTCTTACTCCTGAATGCTGCATCCTTAGCGGATAAATGGCAAATACTAATTTTATAGTCTTTGGTTTGACCCGATAGGGGCTGGAATCCATGATCTACAGCACCTCGCGGCAAGCATGCTAATATTACACCACCGATGTGGTTAATCCTTAAAAGAAGGCTACATTTGATATAACTAGCTCAATAATCAATACATGTTACATTTTTTTATATGACCGCAAACATACTACAGTCATATTATGTTAATGGTCTGTACTTGTCCTCTTTCTGTAGATATAATTGGGTTTCATGCAATAACTTTTGTTCTACTGATACATCTAAGGGGCCTTTGTGGTCGTATGTTAGTTGGATTTACACTTACCTGTGCAATCAGTGCCTATCAACACTTCAGTTGTGAGTTCGAACCTGGTTCATGGCGAGGTGTACTCTATATAACATTGTGTAATAAAGTTTGTTAGTGACTTGCAACAGGTTGGTGGTTTTCTCTGGGTACTCGGGTTTCTTCCACCAATAAAACTTACCGCCACGAAATAACTGGAATATTCTAGAAAGTGGCGTTAAGCGCCATCAACCATGATATAACTACAATATTGTTCAATGTGGCGTTAAACACCATTAATCTGAACCTGAAATTTAATCAAATGATCCTTTGCATAATTTGAAGACAGAGGAAAACAGTGAAACCTGTCTAAACAGAACCACCAATTTTTTTTTTACGAAAAGAACGTTTAATCAATTCCACTAATATCAACAAAGTAAACAATCACCTCTCACCTTAACCGGCAGAACTCAGCAAAAAAGGGTGCATGACCATGACATATGACATTGGAAATCCAGGACTTGGCTTGGGCGAGAAACAAAAATGTGGTCAGTTATATTTAATACAAGCTAAATAAACTAAGATTTCCTAGTCATTGGGACTTTATCTTAAATTTGGGCTCAAAATAATCCGTATGTATCAATTTTAACTAGTCCATTCCATTCAATAGTTTTCACAATACTACAAAGTGAAAGGAACTTTTTTCTTGAAAAGGGACTACTTTCGTATATGTTCTAAGCTCCGATTGGTTAATTAGTGGTTTGACACCTGAAAGGAAACTCTCTGCCATGTTTTTTTTTACCATTCGCTTAGCGTCTCTTAAAAGATTCTTGCATATTTGCCATTGAGCCCAAAGCAGGACTTGTATACCTGTGACATTCTTGTAGCCATTACTTATAATGTTATTCCTACCATATTTCCTTTTATAAAATTTTTCTATATCCACCAAAGGGTACAGTGCAGGGGCGGATTCAAGGTGGGGGGGGCGCACCCGGCACGCGCCCCCCTAAAATTGGAAAAAATATGATTTTTTTGCTTAAAATCGTGATTTTTCACACGAAATACCCAAAACATTTTCACGTCTCGCTCCGCTCGGCGCCATTATTTTCAGTGCGCCCCCCCCTAACTGAAAATCCTGGATCTGCCCCTGCAGTGTTGAATTATGTCCTTCGCTGGAAGTGATATTGCTTGGTTTATCAGAGTACCTTACAATGAACATTATCACATATCAGGTTTCAATTTGTTTTAAATAACTGTTCTCAAGATTTTACTACATATTTCCCATTGGGTACAGTGTTAAATTAAGTTCTGTGCTGGTGTTTGAATTATCAGTTTCAGAATAACAGCACTTTGCAAGTACCTAATAATGAACATTCTGTTTCACATGGTTTAGAGGGCCTTGGGTGGCTCAATGAGTTAGGTAGTTGGATTACCAGAAACTCATACAAGCCTATCACCAATACGGCATGGGTTCGCACCCGGCTTTGTTAATTACAAAAAAGCGTGCACTCGACTCGCAGCCGCAAGTGATAAAACTTACCAGTTGCTTGCCCATGGTCGGTGGTTCTATCCAGGTACTCCTGCTTCTTTCACCACTAAAACTGGGTCGCCGTGATATAGCTGAAATATTGCTGAAAGTGGCGTTAAATATTAAAAATTAAAATCAAAGCAAATCAAATGGTTTAGCTTTTCATCAGAAGACCTTCTTTGAAATTTAGACTATTTATGGTTGTGGTGGCAATATTTGTTACCTAATCGTACCAGAGTAACAACACTTGGTAGAAACCATTAAATGAACATAGCTGGTCAGTTTGGTATAATTCGGCTCATTCTAGAATATTGAAGGATTAATGAATGGAGGATGGATGTCTTGTAATGGCTATAGCTCCACCTGGACCAAATTTATTCTTTTAACAAAATCACTGAAATTTCAAGATTATTAAATTCATTAATAAATGATACAATTATGGTACATAGCCTTATCTTTTCTTCTGTAATCATCATCTTGCAGATGTAGTGCTGGCAATGTTCACCTACAGCTTTTCTCTGGGTGCTCCTTTCCTCCACCAATAAAACTGACCGCCACGATATAACTGAAATATTGACGAAAGTGGCGTTTAACACCATAACCCTAACCATTACCAGCTGACATCTTTGAAAATGGGTGGAGCTACAAGTCTATCAATCGACAAAACCTCTCGGTCAATCCACTGCTCTTTTCCATTATTAGATGGAGCAGTGCAATTGCCCGAGTTGTGACGATAAACAAGACTACTAGTATTACATTCCTACCAAATTAAATTTTAACAAAAACATATCTTTAAATATTTATTGCACCAATTCATATTACAGTGGAACTTGTGCAATCTGACACCTGAGATTTCCGACATCCGACAAAAATTAATGATCCAAAAGTAATTTCTGTTAACTAAAATAAAACCAGAGTATTCTGACATCCTGTACAATCGGACACATTATAGTCTGATTAGACATGTTCCACTGTACTTACACAACAAACATTACATTCTTGCTCACACCCCGGGTGGCTCAATGAGTGAGATCGTTGGATCTAACAGCTCACACAAGCCTATCAGCAATACAGCGTGGGTTCGCGCCCAGCTTTGTAATTTACAAAATAGGGTGCACTCGACTGGCAACCGCAAATGATAAAGTTTACCAGTTGCTTTCCCAGGGTCGGTGGTTCTCTCAGGGTACTCCGGCTTCTTCCATCACTAAAACTGGTCGGCATGATATTGCTGAAAGTGGCGTTAAACACCAAAATTCAAATTCAAAATTCTTGCTGACACACAAAAATAACATAACAAGTATTGCTCAGTGAGGTAGTTGTGTAGCATTTTAAGATGTCCACTAGTTTAAACTGTCCGCCGGACAATATTTAATATGTTAAACTGTCCGACAGACATTTTGAGGCTATTAAATAGTGTCCGAAATCTTGTTCTGCCATTTTATAGTGTCCCAGGTTGTTGAAATGAGTCCATTGTAATGGGGACATAATTTCACAGTCTACAGATGTTTAAAGCTGTCCATCCGACAATATTTAATATGTTAAGTTGTCCGAAGGCAGTTTCACAGTAGAAAAAAGACAAAATTAAATGGGTAAGTATTACAACATGATAATGAATTAAATAACAATAAACCGCAATTGCAGGGAAAAGTGCTGCATATGGCCATTTGATAAAAAATTTATTAAGCAATGATCCTTGAAGTAAGGGAAGTAAAAAGAAATCTTTGCAACTTCAAATAAAGTGTAATGACAAGTGAAGAACCAAACATGTAGAAGTAAGCTTATGTACATAAATCAAGCAATGAAAGAATATATAACTAGATTGACGACATTTGGTATTGTTTCAGTGGTAATATTCGTAAATACTGTTTTGTCTATATCTGCATTTTCGTGTACGTTTGGGTGGTGTGACTACAATATTTTCTTCTAACACAGTTATTTCTTCCTCCTCACTATGCGGAATAAAAATGTCATCCGTTTTGTTTTGTTTACAGTATGACAATTCAATTTGACCTATGTAAGTTTATTCTTTCTTTTCATAATTAAAATGAACCTTGAAACAAACACTCTTAAAGACTTAGTACTCTTTTTAGGACATCTTTTCACAGCTAAAACATGCTATTTTAAAGTGTCCGGCTGGACAGTATTTATCAGTTAATAGCATGGAATAATGTCCAGATTAAGGACAGTATTTAATAGATGTAACATTTTATTATGTCCTATTTTAGGACACAATTAAATAGCATCGGACATTATTTCATATCAAAATTGCTATGGAATAGTGTCCGGGCGGACAACTTAAAA
>MJUT01004673.1:59624-71651 GCA_002080005.1 Gigantidas platifrons
AATTATCATTGCAATGGGGTCGTAATACTTAACTTAGAACTTGTACAATTCTGGTTATTTTTAGCTGCTTTCGGAACACCACTGACGCGACCGTTTCCAATAAAAAAACACATAAAACATTTATCTATATAACCGTCAATATTTTACGACATAATATCATTTGAGAAATTGTCTTCCCAGAATACTTTAATAAGAACATATTTTTATTTGTTGCCCTTTACTTGTCCCCGGACAAGCTAGCCAGGAAAATATACTTGTCCGGTAGGTTCTATGTACGAGTCGGACGAGTCGGGCATGGCAATCCCACACCCCTGCTTCTTTTCAGAAACTACAAATATGATTAAAGCCAAACTGTACATGAGTGTTCATTGGATGGTCCTCTACAAACTTTAGGTTTTTTGTTCCGATATGAAATTCAAATTGGCGTCTACGCAGGACTTAGTTTAACTTTGGACCCTATGGGAAAAATATTTCAAAACGCTTCTTCTCTTTAAAACACCACATGGACAATTGAACCCAAACTGCCCAGGAATAATCATTTGAAGGTCCTCTAAAAAGTTTGGGTTTTTTATGCCGATCCGAAATTCAAGATGGCTGCCACCACAGCTCATAGTATTAACACAGGACCATATGGGAAAAATACAGAAATATGTTCTTTTCTGAAGCTATTGCACTGATTGAACCTAAATTGTGCATCAATCATTGGAAGGTCCTTTACAAACTTTGTGTTTTTTATGTTGACCGGAATTCCAAGATGACTACCACTGCAGGACATAGTTTTTACATAGGACCAATTGGTTCTTTTTATAACCAGGTGAACGATACAGGCTCTTGAGAGCCTCTGGTTAATTTAATTAATTTGTTTGTGGGGGGAGGGGGAGGGGGACATGTCCCCAGATGCCCCTAGCATTGTGTACAGGCTAATCAGTATTATGGAAGACTATTCCAAATATTGTTTTTAATAACCTAAGGACTACTATCTCAAATATTTAATTTCTAACCCTGATAATCCTAGGGATTCTACATGTATACATCTATTATTGTTAATTATTTAACATTCTGGTCCTTTCTGACTTTAAATTAAACTATTTTGGTTTTCTTCAAATAATAAATGACAGGTTTATTTTATAATATAAAAATGAATATTAACTTTTCTATGTCAACACACTACCAGTGAAAAATTCTGCAGTCTAAGTTCTTACTATAGTTTTGCATGATACAATGTTATTTAAAGTTTAACTACTTTATCAATTGTACATGTACTCTTGAAATATTTTGTAGTGTAATCCTAGTCTGAAAAGTTAATTGTTATGGATCATTGATCATCGATCGATGTTGGTTTAACGATCATCAAAACTGAAATTTTGATTGAATTTCACATTGCTACATTTCACTAGTGTTTATATTTAAGGGTCATACAAAATTACTGTTTTGTTTCATTGCTCTAAATTTATTGTGTTGGAATTTAATTTGGTTTTTCTTTAATTCAATATACAGAATTATATCATTTCTGTTTTGATTATATTTGATTATATGAATCCTTTATTAGTTCACCTGGACCAAAGGTCCATGTGAACTATTGCCATCACTTGGCGTCCATCGTCTGTAAACTTTTCACATTTCAAGCTTCTTCTCCGAAACCACTTGGCCAATATGGAACCAAAATTAGCAGGAATGTTCCTTGGATGATCCTCTACAAAGTTTCTGTTTTTCGTTCCAGTCGGATATTCAACATGGCAGCCAGGGCCAATAATATGCTCTGATTGGCTGAAATTTCAAAGATCTTCTTCTCTGAAACTAATGAACTGCCTGAACCCAAACTGTAAATGAATGATCATTGGAATGTCCTTTACCAAGTTTCTGTTTTTATGCCGATCGGAAATCCAAGATGGCCACCACCGCAGGACATAGATTAACATTGGACCCTATGGGGAAATGTTCAAATGCCTTCTTCTCAGAATTTACAAATCAGATGGTCCTCTACAAACTTTAGGTTTTTTGTTCCGACATGAAATTCAAAATGGCGGCTATTAGGACCCTATGGGAAAATGTTTCAAAACGCTTCTTCTCTTAAACCACTTGAACAATTGAAACCAAACTGCCCAGGAATAATCATTTGAATGTCCTCTAAAAAGATTGGGTTTTTTATTCCGATCCGAAATCCAAGATGGATGCCACCACAGATCATATGGGAAAATAACAGAATACATTTTGTATGTAGGTATTAACACAGGACCATATGAGAAAATACAGAAATATTTTCTTCTCTGAAGCTTTTGCACTGATTGAACCTAAACTGTGCATCAATCATTGGAAGGTCCTTTACAAACTTTGTGTTTTTTATGTTGATCGGAATTCCAAGATGACTACCACTGCAGGACATAGTTTTTACATAGGACCAATTGGTTCTTTTTATTACCAGGTGAACGATACAGGCTCTTGAGAGCCTCTGGTTAATTTATATCATAACATTTTAAAGTGATAAAATCTACGATTTTCGTTTAAAAAAATACATTTCACTTTTATCAGGGAAATATCATGCGTTCAGTAATTAAATTAAAAAATATATATGATTTTATAACAAGCGTACCCTTGTCAATGATTATTTACTTGAAACAAGAATTCGTGAATTTTCGTCGGTGCGACAAAAACTTAGATCCTATGTCTTTAATGGCAGCTTCCAATGATTTCTAAGATGACCATGACTTTTAATGACAAGAGTAGAATCTCATAAAGTCATACTTAGATAATAATTATCAGTAGAATCTTATAAAGTTATACTCATGTCATAATTATCAGTAGACTCTTATAAAGTCATACTTATATAATAATTATCAGTAGAATCTCATAAAGTCATACTTATATAATAATTATCAGTATAATCTTATAAAGTCATACTTATATAATACTTATCAGTAGAATCTTATAAAGTCATACTTATATCTAATCATAATTATCAGTAGAATCTCATAAAGTCATACTTATATAATAATTATCAGTAGAATCTTATAAAGTCATACTTATATAATACTTATCAGTAGACTCTTATAAAGTCATACTTATATAATAATTATCAGTAGAATCTCATAAAGGCTTTTGTATAATAATTATCAATAGAATCTCATAAAGTCATATAATAATTATCAGTAGAATATCATATAGTCATACTTATGTCATAATTATCAGTAGAATCTTTTAAAGTCATACTTATATAATAATTATCAGTAGAATCTTATAAAATCATACTTATGTCATAATTATCAGTAGAATCTTATAAAGTCATACTTATGTCATAATTATCAGTATAATCTTATAAAGTTATACTTATGTCATAATTATCAGTATAATCTTATAAAATCATACTTATATCATAATTATCAGTACAATCTTATAAAGTCATACTTATGTCATTATTATCAGTAGAATCTTATAAAGTTATACCTATGTCATAATTATCAGTAGAATCTTATAAAATCATACTTATGTCATAATTATCAGTAGAATCTTATAAAATCATACTTATATCATAATTATCAGTAGAATCTCATAAAGTCATACTTATATAATAATTATCAGTAGAATCTCATATAGTCATACTTATATCATAATTATCAGTATAATCTCATAAAGTCATACTTATATAATAATTATCAGTAGAATCTTATAAAGTCATACTTATATACTACTTATCAGTAGAATCTCATATAATCATACTTATGTCATAATTATCAGTAGAATCTTATAAAGTCATACCTATATCATAATTATCAGTAGAATCTTATAAAGTCATACTTATATCATAATTATCAGTAGAATCTCATAAAGTCATACTTATATAATAATTATCAGTAGAATCTTATAAAGTCATACTTATATAATACTGATCAGTAGAATCTCATATAGTCATACTTATATAATAATTATCAGTAGAATCTCATATAGTCATACTTATATAATAATTATCAGTAGAATCTCATATAGTCATACTTATGTCATAATTATCAGTAGAATTTAATAAAGTCATACCTATATCATAATTATCAGTAGAATCTTATAAAGCCATACTTATATCATAATTATCAGTAGAATCTCATAAAGTCATACTTATATAATAATTATCAATAGAATCTTATAAAGTCACACCTATATAATACTTATCAGTAGAATCTCATATAGTCATACTTATGTCATAATTATCAGAAGAATCTTATATAGTCATACTTATATAATAATTATCAGTAGAATCTCATATAGTCATACTTATGTCATAATTATCAGTAGAATCTTATAAAGTCATACTTATGTCATAGTTATCAGTAGAATCTTATAAAATAATACTTATGTCATAATGATCAGTAGAATCTTATAAAGTCATACTTATATCATAATTATCAGTAGAATCTTATAAAGTCATACTTATATAATAATTATCAGTAGAATCGTATAAAGTCATACTTATATAATAATTAGGTCTCTAGTACAAGGTCGGATTCACAAACCCATAAATTGTGTTAATAGTCGACCTAAGTCTATATTTAAAGACCAAGAAGCTGTTAAGTGTCTTTCCTCTCTTCATGACAAATATGTTATCGTTCCTGCGGACAAGGCTTCCAACAACATCGTGTTTGTATGTAAATCATATTACTACGAATGCCTAATCAAGAAATTATGTATAAATAATAACACCACGTACAAATCAACTTCGTTCGACAAAGATGAAATCCTAGCTAACCACAGATCCTTCATGACCTCTTTAAACATTCCCTCTGGTAAAGAGTCTGGAGGATATACCCTATTTGTATTGGATACCTAAACTCCATAAGACACCATACAAAGAAAGGTACATAGCGGGATCATCAACTTGTTCGACTAAAGAATTGTCTATTCACCTAACAAAGATTCTGTCTGCAGTAAAAGAGGGACAACAGAAATATTGTGAAACTGTTTACTCGTGTAGTGGCATAAATCACATGCGGATTTTGAAAAACTCGAAAGATATTTTGGATACCCTTATATCAAGATCTTTCTCTCAAGTATCCTCCATCAAAACATTTGATTTTTCAACTCTATATACAAAAAAATGTACCACCCTACCGCATGACCAATTAAAAACCCGCTTAAAAGAAACAATCCACAAAGCTTTCAGTCATAGAAACGATGGCTCAAAATGTGTTGTGTTAGGTTACAATTCCACATATTTTTCTTACACAATTCAAAAAGGTAAAACATGCTACTCCGAGGAACAAGTGATCAGTATGCTGGAATTCCTCATCGATAACATATTTGTCTCCTTTGAAGGGACACTGTTTCAGTAGGTCGTCGGCATACCAATGGGTACGAATTGTGCCCCTCTTCTAGCCAATTTATTTTTATACTCGTATGAGTCGGAGTTCCTTCAAAAATTTGTTAGAGATAAGATGATTCATGAAGCTAGAGCCTTTAATTTCACATACAGGTATATTGATGACGTTTTATCTATCAATAATTCTAGATTTGCAGAATTTTTTCCATTGATATATCCTCCAGAGCTGGAAATTAAAGAGACCACAGATACAGCTTCGTCCGCATCATTTTTGGACTTATACCTCGAATTTGACGACAGTGGTCAACTCAGTACTACAATTTATGATAAACGAGACGACTTCAATTTTAAAATCATAAATTTCCCTTATACATGTATGTGCAGCAATATACCAGTTTCTCCTTCATATGGTGTTTACATCTCGCAATTGATTCGTTATGCAAGAGCCAGTAGCAATTATTCTGATTTCTTCAAGCGTCATCTTTGTCTGAAAAACAGGCTACTGGACCAGGGCTATAAAAAGATTCGCCTTATTCGATTTCATATTGTGAAAATGTACAAAGATAAGGATTTGGTATGCGTGGTTTACAATGTGAAAAATATTTTTTGTGAAAGTGTGACGTAAAAATGTTTTTGACATCTACTGCTGTAATTATAAATACTCTAAGGACTCATAGCTATTGATGGTGATGGTTCACGAGATATATTAGATACCCTCCTAACTGAATTTAGTACTGTTTGACTACTATTTAACCTATTTTGTTCCAGTATTGTTATAAATGCTGTCATATATAGTGTCAACCGGAACCTTTGAACGGTAATGGAAGAGAGAGGTTTGGCACCGTCAAATATGATTCAATCCACCATTTCTTTAGAAATGCCTGTACCAAGTCACGGCCATTGCGGTTTCCCAGTTTTCCGGTTGTTGACTGATTTTGTCTGTTTATTGATTTATGAGTTTTGACATTCCCTTTATAAGATTGCTCGGTGTACGTTAATTTTGTTATTACCCTTATTTTATATAATAATTATCAGTAGAATACATTTACTAAGATGTTTACATTTAAAATCATTATTTAATACTAATTTGGCAATTATTTATATTTTGTTGCATAATTTCATTTCAGAAGATTCTTGCTGCTGCAAAATCTGGATATGTTGACATCCTTCAGGATTGTATCGACAAAGGGGCAGAGGTCAACTGCCAAGACAACTATGTAAGTAATATTATAGCATACAGGACATACCTAAAGATCATTAAAATTAAAATAGTATACCTTTAAAAGGTAAAGAACATCAAGTATATATGTGTAAGTACATATCTGTTTAAAATTATCATGATACAAGTCCAGTACACCTCAGGGAGAGAGAAAGAGAGAGTTAATCATTTAAGGTACAAGTCAAGTACACCACAGAGCTCTTACTAGTTTCAGATTAGAGGGAGAAGTGGCATCTCTTTCAGAAAGCTCACAGGAAATAGTGGAGACAACGAAGTGTGGAGAATTCTGGGAGAAGTTAATGGCGATCAATCGAAAAATAGTTTTGCAACCCCTCTAAAATTATAAATATAGTAAATGTTTTTAGCTCACCTGACCATAGGTCATAGGCTAGGTGAGATTTTGTCATGCCTAGGCGTCCGTCGTCCGTCCGTCGTCATCATCCGTCCGTTAGCTTTTCACATTTAAATCTTCTTCTCTGAAACCACAAAACAGATTTGAACCAAACTTGCCAGAAATGTTCATTGGATGGTCCTCTACCAGATTTGTGTTTTTGGTGCTGATTTGAAATTCAACATGGCTGCCAGGGTCCATAATGCGCCCTCATTGGCTGAAAATTTAAAAATCTTCTTGTCAGAAACCACCAAGCCAATTGAATTGTCACTTTGCAGGAATGATCATTGGATGGTCTTGTACTAAACATGTGAATCGTTTGCCGATCTGAAATTCAAGATGGCCACCATGACTCGACCTTGTTTAACATTGGACCTTATGGGAATTTCACATTTTCATCGTTTTTTCTGAAACCACAAAACAAATTTGAGCCAAACTTGGCAGAAATGTTCATTGGATGGTCATATACAAGATTTTTGTTTTTGGCACTGATTGGAAATCCAACATGGATGCCAAGGCCCATAATGTGTTCTGATTGGTCGAAATTTTAAAAATCTTCTTGTTAGAAACCAATTGAATTGTGACTTTGCAGGAATGATCATTGGGTGGTCATGTACTAACTTGTGATCGGAAATTCAAGATGGCCACCATGACTCGACTTAGTTTTAACATACATGTAGGACCCTTTGGAAACAATGTTTAAAAGTCTTTTCCTCTGAAACCAGTAAGTCAATTTAAAGCAAACATGGCATGAATGGTCCTTAGGTGGTCAACTTTCAAAATTTTGTCATGTGACCCCGACCTGCATCCTAGATGGCCGCCGTAAGCAGACATAGATTTAACATAGGATTCTATGGGAAAAACGTTTATTTTTTTCCTCTGAAACCAGTAAGCCAATTTAAAGCAAACATGGCATGAATGGTCCTTAAATGGTCAACTTTCAAAATTATATCCAGTGACCCAGATCTCCATCCAAGATGGCCACCATCAGCGGACAATTCAGGGTTGGGGTCATTACATTGCAAATGTAATTAATTAATTAAATTACCATTACAATCCAAAAACCTAAATTACATTACCATTACCATTACACTGATTTTTTAAATGTACAGTGGAACCTGTGCAATCCGACACTTGAGTTTTCCGACATCCTGTGACATCCGACAAAAACTTATGGTCCCAAAGTAGTTCTGTTAACTAAGAAAACCCTGAGTATTCAGACATCCTGTACAATCCGACACATTTCCCTGGTCCCTTGGTGTGTCGGATTAGACAGGTTTCACTGTAATTAATTAAATTACATTACATTTGAAATGTAATCAATTAAATTACACATTACTTTGGTGAAAAATTACATTGAGCTCTTGTTCAATTTTTGAAATGATAAGAATTATAGGGACTATGAAGGTACTATGGATTATTCTGTGATAAACATACTCTAAAACATTAAGAATTTCAGTTTCATATTAACAAATCAAAAAAGTTTCAAAACACATACAAAAAAAGAATGATAGTTATCTACAAATCACAATTGCACTTTATCATCATCAGTTTTTCGAATGTGTCATCCCCAAGATATGTACACTACACTCCAAGTTTTACGACGCTCATACTCTCAGGTCGGACAGAGAGTTTCGTCGGACTTTGAGAGGGTGTCACTCTTAAAATCGTCCGACAAAATCCTCCCTGGTGAGAGTGAGAGTGAGAGTCTCCACTCTCAGATGGTTAAACTGTGTAACGTCCTCAAATTTTACTAACCAATAAATGAGAGCATAAAGAAACATGCGTATCTTATAGTAAAGCTGAAATAAATTAATGATATACAGTATGGAAAGTATAGATCTGTTAACGGCTGTCACGGGTGATATTATACAATAATACCAATGAATAAAATGTATTAACATGCAGTACCCATGTTTTAAGTGCACTAGAAGTGAATATTAATACATGTATGTCCCTATGTACATGTATACTCGCGACAATCGATGCCAAGGCCCTTTCACTTGCTGCAGATAGTTGCCGGTTTACGATATCGGGTGTGTTTGCTCTTTCACGTGTTCGCCAAATGTATAGCGAATGATCCCGGGTAAATAATTCTAATTTATACATTTATTTTTTTAAAGGCAAATATGAATTAAAATTAATTAGTAAAATCAAGGATTTATATAGTATCCTACTATATAAATCCTTGGTAAAATTTAAGTTTTATTTTGTTTATGGCGAATGGGTCATAAATTCGTAAATCCCACTTTTTTTCTCTCTTGAAAATGGGCAGTCTGATATAGGTGGAATAATATTTTTTAGTGTATTCTACGGTTTTTTTTAAAACTTTTTTACAATTTGTGTTGACTACGTGAAAGATTTACACAATCAGCACGTGCAGGTCGAGAGATATTTGATAAAAGTTTTTAGTTTACCTGTCTAAACATCACCCATTTCAGCATGCCATATCGCATCGTGCATTCATGATACACAAATACACCTTATCACAGGTGTGAAAAAACGTTGCTCAAGACCCCTTTTAAAATCACGTTGTTTTTTTTTCTTGAAAATCGGCAATCTGTGGAGTCCTGATATAGGTGAAATAATATTTTATTATTGTATTATACGTTTTTTTTTTTTACAGTTTACCTGTCAAAACATCACCCATCTCAGCATGCCATCGCATCATGCATCCATGATACATTTTGTATGTACAAATACACCTATCATAGGTGTGAAAAAAAACGTCGCTCAAGACTCCTGTTATTATACTAAGACTTATAAATTGTGCTTAATAATAAAGTTTAAAGTTTTATAAATACTATTTTCCGTTTTCGATTTTCAAGCCGTCTTCCAATTTATTTGTACTTAAAAAATAAATTTATATTTTTTTCTTATAAATGTGTATAAATATCTTCGTAGCCTCTGGCTGTCGGCAATCCTCTTGAAATAAATAAAGAATTAAATTAAATTAAATTAAATATCTTCTATAAATTTCAATTTCTTATCTAATTCTTATGTAACAATATGGTCAGGTTGTTATTTTCATTGAATGGCATCTCAAAATAGATGGCCACACAGTAGGGGGACTTCTCTGTATATTGGGTACATCCTGTCAATTACATAAGTCATAGGTAATAAAAAAAACCCAGCAATAGTGATTTCACCACTAGTTTAGAGCCAAGTCCTAGGCGTGTATTGATCCCAGCAACAATTGAGGAGGAAATAAAATCTTAAAATAAAGAATTAGTATGACAAGACAACCTAATTCCGATCACCTAGAAAATATTCCCACAACATACATATTTTTATATAACCACAGTGATCAACCTTTCAAAGGACCCAACTTGATAGAAATGAAAAGTTTTTATAAAGAAATATTTTGTAATATGTTGTGAATCTGTTTTTGTTGTTGTTGAAATGTTGAGCTCCAAACATGTTCAAAATGACTTGTGTACATCTCTGAGAGCGGTTTTTGGGCAATGTGTTGATTTGAAGAAAATCCGTTCAGAAATGACTTCAGAATTTTTTTTTTACATATATATATAGAGAATTTTGACGTTTTTTTTTAATACTTTTGAACTAAAGAATTACAATCTGACGGGTTGCCGTAATCAATGAAACTGCAGGAAATTTTCGAATATATGCACTTTACCAAATAAAAAAAACAACAACAATACTCATTACGTATTTATTTAAAACAGAACAAATTAAACTGCATAGCAAAACATATGTAAGAAGACAAAACATGGGTTATTTAAACAATGCGCAGGCACACAAAAAATGTAACATTACTAAACTAAGTAAATAACGAAAAGCATGCATTATTTACCTGAAAAAGAAAACAAAACATTAAACACAAACTACCGTATTTTAAGAACGATTGGTCAAGATTTTTTTCCCTCAACACACTGGCTTCGACCTATCGTCCACAAGGATGAAGTTAAAAAAAAATCTCGTATACAAATTACTTTATTTTGCTGTAGGTTTTTTTCTGAATAAGAAGACTAAAATCATTGATGTTTTTGGAGTTATTTTTTTATTTAAAGCAATAAAAGTATACTTATTCTTATTCTTATTCTATACTAACAGGGGGTGCAATTCCGGGGGAAAATGTTCAACTTCTGAAAAAAAAATCAATATTCAATAATAGATTGATTGAAGTATTAGCAAAAATCAGTTCAATATTGTATTGTATAAAATATATATACTATAAAAAGTGTATGTTGTTGAAAAAAAATTACAGGGTAGATTGTTTTACAATATATAGTTATTATCACAAAATATCTAAATATAGCTATAGCTTGTCCATCAACCACGGCCTGTGCACAAGGTTGAAGGGAAAAAATGGCGGTTGCATGACATCTCACACAATCGTGGAGAACAAGCTTTTTATACTAAATATACTGGAAAATAATTATCGATTTCGTTAAAACTAGATTGTTCTACATTTGAATTGGTCAATAGGAACAAATAAAATAATAACCATGACTTGAAAAAATCAACACAGGTGAACTCTGTCGGCACTTGTAAATATCCTGACATGATCTGATGATTGAAAATTTAGTTTACTGGACCGAGACGATCACATAATTTGTGTACTATTAATTAAACACAGTTTAAAGGTATATCAATAAAACTGCACAAGGTGATACATTGTTTTGACACATTGTTTGATTATTTTATTGTATGAACATCATCCTTTTACCCACAGATGACATTACAAACCAAACTCCTCATAAAAAACACACAAACACAAGTTTAAAAACACAAACTTTAGTTTTTACTCAAATCTAAGTTGGTTTGTTAGAAAACTCGAGATTTTTCGAGAAATCCAAGCCAGGGCTGGACTCGTATTTTAAAAGTTTCGATTTCGGAAAAGTTACGATATTTCTAGCATTCATTTCCGATTGTAATCGTAAAATTTAAATGTACTAGAAAGATCTAATTAAACAGATTAAAGAAACACAAACGGTGTAACTCAAAATTGTTGTACAATTCCTTTTGATTATGAGGTGCTCCTATGCATCGAACGAGCGACAAATATTGACATTTGAACTACCTTTCCTGGCGCGATTACACATCGATCACAAAATGTTTGACATGTTCACCTCGAGAAATGTAAAAAAAAAA
>MJUT01004682.1:88075-101471 GCA_002080005.1 Gigantidas platifrons
CGTTGGGAAGCACTAGGTGTTGTTAAGTTGGTGATAATAGACTTGTCTGACTAAGCGTTGGGAAGCACTAGGTGTTGTTAAGTTGGTGATAATAGACTTGTTTGACTAAGCGTTGGGAAGCACTAGGTGTTTTTAAGTTGGTGATAATAGACTTGTTTGACTAAGTGTTGGGAAGCACTAGGTGTTGTTAAGTTGGTGATAATAGACTTGTCTGACTAAGCGTTGGGAAGCACTAGGTGTTGTTAAGTCTGACTAAGCGTTGGGAAGCACTAGGTGTTGTTAAGTTGGCGATAATAGACTTGTCTGACTAAGCGTTGGGAAGCACTAGGTGTTGTTAAGTTGGTGATAATAGACTTGTCTGACTAAGCGTTGGGAAGCACTAGGTGTTATTAAGTTGGTGATAATAGACTTGTCTGACTAAGCGTTGGGAAGTACTAGGTGTTGTTAAGTTGGTGATAATAGACTTGTCTGACTAAGCGTTGGGAAGCACTAGGTGTTGTTAAGTTGGTGATAATAGACTTGTCTGACTAAGCGTTGGGAAGCACTAGGTGTTGCTAAGTTGGTGATAATAGACTTTCTTATATTTGGTATATTTCGAGTACACACCTCAGAATAAGTTTGTCACGAACCTTTGCAAGTACACGAATATGCTATTTGTAAAAGGGCTATAATCTACCCCAAAAAAATTATCGATTTCCCTACCGACTAAATTTCCACGCCCAACGGATGCCACAATATTTTATAGTAGACAGTTGTTTGATTTATTGGTCATTCTTAAATAACAAAGATATATTTACTTTTAGGTCCCAAGATCTCAAGCATCATGATTTTGTAGGATTTACAGAAGTCACGCTTTTAAAATTACTGAATTATCCCAAAGCAGTGGTTACTACAAGTAAAAACCTTCGTACTGCTGGTGAGTACCGTCCCCTTATTGGTGTAGCTCAAGACAATAAACAACAGGAAAGACAGCCAATTATTGATTATAGTGATTAAGACATATTTAGTGTACCTGAGGCTGGTAAGAGAACTTGTAGGCCTATTCTTGTTTCCTCCTGTTTATGTATAGTCAGGATTTACGAGAATCTACTTCTAGTAGGTCAATTATGTTGTTTGAATCCCAGGAAGACACAATTTTATATTCATGGAATAATGAGTTGGATAAATAAAGCATACTACCATTTGTTTTTGTGCTATGTATACTGGTATCTAACACGATTTATATATCAGATGATGCTCGTGTCTGTTAACAGTAACACGACGGATGTCAGTAGTGGAGCAGGAACTGTTACCCTTCCGGAGACCATGAGTTCACCACTAGCTTTAAGTCATGTACTCAATCTGTTGTTTTCTGTGAATTATTTTTAGACCATTGTTTGTGTTTTTGTTGGCCATTGTATTAGGTGTCATTCTCTGAATGACCTCTTCTGGTTACCCTTTTGACGTCTTCAAACGTTTTCTTATATTATTTGTTATATTATTTGTGCATTTTGTTTTTGTTTTAATACGATTCAAATTGCAGTACTATGGCCTTGTATTAAAACCAGCACCAACAAAATGTACCGCCACGATATAGCTGAAATATTGTTGATAGTGGCGTTAAACACCACAAAGCTAACTCTAGCCCTATTAAAACTATTGTGTACACTATATATCTCTATAACGGTAGTAATGTAATGTGAATTATGATTACAGGTGATTCCCGTCCTCGAGGTATGCTTAATATCACAACAGAGATCCTAATGGATTCTAGAAACAAGGTTTATATTCACGCTGGAGGTCTTAAGCTGGATAAGAAGGGTCTCTTTTCTATGAACAAGGTATCATTTAAATCCTTTACTCTTTGCATAAAGTTAATTGTTAGCCATTAAGTTATCCACCTACGGTGTTCTGCAATATTACATACCAATGATTTTATCTTAATGTTCTACATAACATAAGTTACATGTGCAGTCATTTAACAATGAATAATAGATTTAGATATACTAATGACGCTGTTATACCCGTCTTATAAATTGAGACCTAGATACTGATAATGAGGAACAGTAATCTCCTATGCATATGATATATTTACCATTTCAAAGCACATATTATCGTGGATTCTATGGACGTTCGAGCCTTTTTTTGTTTTTTGTTTTTTGTTTTGTTTTGTTTTGTTTTGGATGGGAGGTTGTTGGTTTTTTGTGTGTTTTTTTTGCGTACCATTATATTTTTAATATTTATTTATCTCTCCTCGACTCGCACATTTCTCCGGAGTTTGTAAGTCCTGATTTCATGTATCTTGACCATTAAATCATTTAACTATGATAATGTTTTACCAATCATTCATATACAAATGTACACAAATATATTATATATTTTCAGCCTGATGTTTATTTTGAAATTTCACGAAGTATAGAGAATGTAACCTATCATCCTGTTTTTAGATCAGAAATTGTTTACAAATCAACGAATCCAAGGTAGCTATTTGATGGATCTTACAAGTTTAATACAATTACATTTTTTTTGTATGTACATGTAATTATATATTATGATTTATCGCTTTAAAGAACTAATCAAACGATGTAGGATAAGAAGAATATATGCAATATGATGACATAGCTTTTCCAATAGTCAACCTCCTTTTCATCAGTAGCGATAGTCCAGCAGCACTTTTCTGGACAGAGCGCAGCTGCTGCCACAAAAAAAGCTACTCAAACAAGGCTTGATTGTTCCTAGGTTGAAGTCATTGATACAAAAAAATACGGTTATTATCACGAAATGGCTAACCGTTACGAAATATCTATTTCTCAGAGAGCAATAGACCTTTTCCCTTTTACGTAGATTTTTTCTTTCCTCTACCACCGATAAGACTTATACTGGACTTGACAATATGAGTGACATGGCGGGTGTCTTACAAGGAGCAGGAATTGTGTACCCTTCACGAGCACCTGAGTTCACCACCCGTTTCTTATTAGGATCTGTATTACTCATCATTAACATTTCTGTGTTGTGTGGTTTGTCTTAGTTCTTTGTTCAATGTTACATGTGGTTCTAGGTTGTCTAGTCTAGTTTAGTATGATCCTATTAGAGTCCGTGTTACTCATCATTAACATTTCTGTGCTGTGTGGTTTGTCTTAATTCTTTGCTTAATGTTGCCTGTGGTTCTGGGTTGTTTATTCTTCACTGCCACTTCGGATTTCTCTAAAGGTCGTTTATAAATCTCTTATACATGTAGTATTTTGTATACGGATGTAAATCTTTGTTTTATAGAACCTGTGTGTGTAAAACAAATGCACATGATAACAGTCTCCAAAACGAAGACTCATATCCGTATAAGATATACATGATACCAGCGATTTTAAATGATTATCGAGAAGTGTAATGAATGAATGGGCGGTATAATAATAGACCAGGGCATTTGTTTCTCGGAACATGTAATTGGAAACAAAAGAATGTTATATTGCCGTTGGTCGATAGCGTCTTTAATAAAAACAAAGGATCTTTTTTTGGTCTCTCACCACATATGCTGGTATCGTTGTTAATGCTATACTATAAAAGAATTCCGTTGTCAAAACAACTATTCGTTCAGGAATTTTAGCATTAATTGATACATTTTGCGTGCGTGAAATTTCCAGTATTTAAACTCATGTAACAGGCTGTTATCTACCTGTATTACGGGTATAATGTAAAATTACAATAAATGCTCCCTTTTAAATCTAGATTTGACATTAAAGTAGACTTATATCAAACGTTTCAAAATTAAGTGATCTACATTATTATTTCGTCAAATATTTATGTGTTAAAATGCTAAACGATAAAAATCTTTATGTGCTACATAAATGAAGTAAATATTTTACTTATTAAAAAAGAAATAAATCATACAATGTTAAAAGTTATGTAAATAAGGGTAATAACAAAATTACCGAACACAGAGCAATCTTCCAAAGGGAAAGTAAAAACTCATAAATCAATAAACAGACAAAATCAGTCAACAACTGGGAAACTGGGAAACCGCAATGGCCCTGACTTGGTACAGGCATTTCTAAAGAAATGGTGGATTGAATCAGATTTTACGGCGCCAAACCTCTCGCTTCCATTACGGTTCAAAGGTTCCGGTTGTCACTATAACAGCATTTATAACAATACTGGAACAAAATAGGTAAAATAGTAGTCCAACAGTACTAAATTCGGTTAGGAGGGTATCTAATATATCTCGTGAACCATCACCATCAATAACTATGAGACTAATCTATCAAAGTGAGAGAAGATTTTAACATGAGTTTTAACGTTATAGAATATCTGTGTCACAAATGACCACGGATATGTTCCGTTTGTCCTAATCACATTCCGGTCCTTTCCTAATTCATGACTTATCACTGGGTTTGTAACAAGACTACATACCCTTTCGGAGCACCTGAGTTCACTCTGATTTTTTAGTGGGGTTCGTGTTGCTCGATCTTTAGTTTTATGTGTAGTGTTTTATTAATTATGTTTTGTCTTTTTATGCTTTTTCGTTTTGCCATTGTATTGTCTACGATGCACGGCTTCTGGTTACCCCATCAAACGTTTCTTCTTCACTGTGGGTTCCAACTCCCCCAAAGGGTTTCTTCTAGTTATGTAGAACTAATCAAACTGTATGTGGTCCAGAAGATAGTTAAGATGATTTGTATAAAGTTATTATGTTATTCTGTGTTTATTATTTAGTGTCCACATTCACACATTCTAAAAATATAAACGTAGATATTAAATTTAGTGCGGACGGCAACTTTTGTGGAATAACCTACGCGCAAAGCCAAAGTATTTGAAAACCAAATAATTAAAAACTAAGAAGAATACTCACAGGATTGTTAGTCAGATCTCTTAATACTAAACATATTATGTTGACTATGTCTATATAGAGAAAGGTAGAACCTATGCTTTTGACGAAGGCTTGTATTATATTACATACTTTATATTTAATTCACAGGTGGCGACCTTTTGAAATTACGCTTCAAAAATTGTGCAATACAGACTGGGATCGCAATATAGAATTCTCCTGCTGGCATTTTAAGTATGTACTGACTTTTCTCTCACACATTAGAAATAGCATGGATAAGATACATATACTTCCATTTAAAATACATACCTTGATAATAATCTATAGAAATATAGAAAGTTCAAAGGACATGCACAGACATATATTCCGAATAAAGAACAACATAATTCCAAATACAGCACAGCATAATTCCGAATAAAGCACAACATAATTTCGAATATAGCACAGCATAATTCCGAATATAGCACAGCATAATTCTGAAGACAGCAAAACATAATTCCGAACAAAGCACAACATAATGTCGATCACAACACAACATAATTTCGACCACAACACAACATAATTTGGAAGACAGCACCATCTAACTCCGAATACAGCATAGCATAATTCCGGATAGAACAGAACATTAAGACGTACGTACTGCTTAATACCTTTGCCACTAGTAGCGTATGATTGACAAGAAAATCATAAACAATCTTGAGTGGTATCAGCAGTCTTCAAAGGTTTACTGCTATTTTCACCACTAGAACGGTGTATCCGGCACGAAAGTCATAAAAGTATGGATGGTATCAGATGCCATCGTATAGCTAGCAGAAAAATAAAAAAGCGCGAAGCGTAATTTTTATATGAATTCCATATTCATTAATGACATTAACCAAGCTAAAGTGAGATTCAAACATGCTATGAATATTTGAAATTAAACAACTGGGTATAGAAACATTTGTCTGTCGTTGCATGCATTATATTGTATCACGTTATGTCGTAGGTCTGCCAATGTGGCAGTGCTACTTTATTGAATACCATTTTTCCCTGCAGTGGTTCTGACTACCATATCATTGGCAGAAAAATAACATCATTGAGAGATATAAATAATCAACAGATGTAAGTTTTATATTAGATTATAAGCTTTATTACTGGCAGAACAAGTCTTTAATAAACGTTAGAGAATACCGAAGGGGCAATAAAAAAAATGGACAATCCAGAGAAACTGGCAGCATATGGTACACAATACGAAGAAAAACACTACACAATATGTGTTGGGTACCAAACAAACACAAATAACGTAAATAAGACATGAGCCTTCCTACAAACAACTAGAGGTAAAGACGAACCGAACAAACACAAATAACGTAAATAAGACATGAGCCCTCCTACAAACAACTAGAGGTAAAGACGAACCGAACAAACACAAATAACGTAAATAAGACATGAGCCTTCCTACAAACAACTGGAGGTAAAGACGAACCAAACAAACACAAATAACGTAAATAAGACATGAGCCCTCCTACAAACAACTGGAGGTAAAGACGAACAGAACAAACACAAATAACGTAAATAAGACATGAGCCTTCCTACAAACAACTAGAGGTAAAGACGAACTGAACAAACACAAATAACGTAAATAAGACATGAGCCTTCCTACAAACAACTAGAGGTAAAGACGAACCGAACAAACACAAATAACGTAAATAAGACATGAGCCTTCCTACAAACAACTGGAGGTAAAGACGAACCAAACAAACACAAATAATGTAAATAAGACATGAGCTTTCCTACAAACAACTAGAGGTAAACACGAACCAACCAAACACAAATAACGTAAACAAGACATGAGCCCTCCTACAAACAACTGGAGGTAAAGACGAACCGAACAAACACAAATAACGTAAATAAGACATGAGCCTTCCTACAAACAACTAGAGGTAAAGACGAACCGAACAAACACAAATAACGTAAATAAGACATGAAGCCTCCTACAAACAACTGGAGGTAAAGACGAACGGAACATCGTTTTTATGTGGACATCGTAACGGATTAGCTAGAATATTATTTTACAGTATATTGTAGATTTTTGTCGTCAAAGACAGATACATTTAATGTATACTATAGATTTAACCAAAAACGGTATTGTGCTAACTAAAAACAACAGGGAGAGTTGTATGTGCAAATTCTATATTTGGAACACTGCAATTTATTATCATTATTAGCTTTGTTATAATAATTATTATTATACCTCACATAATAAAGAATCAATTAAATTGGCTAAAAGATAATCACATAACATAAAATAATCTGGATATTTTTGCTTCTAATCGCCGCCAACGGTGAATAACCTCAAGAATTACACACGTCCATTACATAACCCTATTATTCAACGGTGAATAACCTCAAGAATTACACACGTCCATTGAATAACACTATTATTCAACCGTGTAAAAACATGGAATAATACTTTAACAATTCAAATATTAAACAGTATAATTCAACTGTTTGTTCGGTATAATAAAACAGTTACGGCCCTCTGAATCGGTGAATATCCAAAATTGTCAACCCCACTAGGGTTATTTCCACGCGGACTAAAGCCCTCGGGGAAATAACCCTAGTGGGGTTGACAATTTTGGATATTCACCTCTTCCGAGGGCCATAATTGTATATTATCCATTCATTTATTTATTATTATTATTACTTTTATAAAACAATTATTTATAGCATCGCCACTAAAGATTAGTATCACGCAAAAATCCAGCCGTTTTATTATATTAAGTCGATAGCAAGCGCAATATAGATGTAATACAACATCATAACAAACAAAACAAATTGTATATTACATTCTAAAAATATTAAGAGTAGTTATTAGAAAGAAACGACGTATAAATAAACATGAGAGACAACAGAGCTTCACACAAAAATTAAAGCAACAAAACAGCCCTGTTATTGCTGCTCTACATTGTACAGGTACAGTAAGGTCTTCAGCCATGTATGAGTTGAATTACAATATCAAATGTCAGTCAAAAGTCCAGACTTATATGAACTCAATATACGAGGACATATACAGAGAAGATCAATGAGTTAAGAATATGAACTGACAACACACTAGAATAAAAGTAGGCATAGAGAGTGTCCTAATTATCATACGATTTTTATTTCCTTTCTGTAGGAACGGGAACTTTAAAGATGTCTATTTGTCTAGTCCAAAGAAAGAAAAATCGGGTAAAAAGAAACCAACAGTTTCTGGCATGCTACGTTTTTTTCAATTCAGGTATGTGATGAGAATATTTCTAAAAAAAATAATTCAATTCGTACAGTTAACATAGTACTAAAACCTTACAGGTTATTTGTATCAATATCTTAAATAATTCAGTTTTTTGTGAAGATTGGACTCGCATGGGAGGAAAGCGCTAACATATATAACGAACTCAACTGTTAAACCCATGGCCATGTGTAGGTGTGTCCGCACTTGAGATACGTACCCGGACGTGAGGTGGTCACGACAGTAGTCTTGAGGTACGAAGGCAACGACTTTAATCAATTGGACACCCATACCCAAGATGTAAACTTAAACCGAGTAAGATGCAATCATCAGAACAAACTGAAGGAATAAAATGAAGAACAAAATACCACACTATCGGAACAGTTCTAAATCCAACAGAAAAACAGAAAATACCATACTGTCTGAAGAGTTTCAAATCCAATAGCAGAATCATAGAAAGAGGCAAATTCGAAACCGCTATATTTTCATTGCTGGGTGCAGACATTTAACTAAAACGTGGCAGGATTAAACTAGATATATGGGCACTATCGTCCTATTAGTGCAATGATGCGGTCATACAAGTGTTGTCACATGTGAGTAACATGACAACCCTCACATATAACCCGGAAAAATAATCTGAAGACTGTGAGCAACAACTTAATAACGAGAAAAAAGAAAATAAACTTATATTAAATTTAAACTTACATTAAAATATGTCTTGCTAAATACATGCATCACGTTTATCACGATTTGTTCAGTTCCCTCCTGTAATTGTTTTATGTATCAAATTTCTCTTACAATACGGATTACTGAGAAGAGAAATAACGCCTATATTTAGTTGTGCACATCTGGCCGTATCAGTGACCGCTATAACAATAATACAAGACGCACGTTGGTGTACTACTGGAAGTTATGCATACAGTTATTGCATAGATATTTTGAGAACAGTCAAATCTATTGTCCCCAGTTATCATGGGTGATATGTGACATACTTCCCCTAAGTCAACAGTTATACATGTCATTCTTGATAATTGTTCTTGACTGTTCCAAAACACCCATGAAATAACTATTTTACTACTCAACCAACCAATTGCTGGTATTGTGCTTGTTTCAATAAATATGGTATATAGGAACACATAAATGTCTTTAAGTGTTTTTTTTTTGTTTTTTTTTAGTATCAACAGCAATCACAATTTTAATATTTCAAGAATTTGTTTTCGTCTTCGTAAGAAAAACGCAGTTACTGAAATGCTACGTTGGCGCTCTCAATAGATAACATTTGTTCATTTTGATGGAACATGAAACAGACATGGCCACTTTTTCACTGCTGTAAAATGGGGGAAATATTGCCTTGATATAGACCTAATTACTATTTATTTAGCAGGGTATATAATAACATGCTCTGATAAATAGATCAAATATGCCCAACATAGCACTTAGTGTGGTATTTAAATACATATAAAATCAAAATTGTAAAACAGAAATATATATAATTATATACTAACAATACAATATATTATGTGTGATAAAACTTGGATATCAAATTTAGTTCGGTTCATCATTACCTCCAGCTGTTTGTAGGCGAGCTCATGTCTTATTTACGTTATTTGTGTTTGTTTCCGTATACATTTTAGTGGTATCCATCACATATAGTGTCGTGTTTTTGTTTAGGGTTTCTTCGTCTTTCGTACTCTACGTTGCCAGTTTCTCTGGATTGTCCATTTTTTTTTATTGCCCCTTCGGTACTTCTCTAACGCTTTATCAGTGCGCACGACGCGTTTCTGGAAAAATCTTCATAAGTACACCATATGTTTCTGAACATTACACCAATATATATCTGACTTTTTTTAATTGTTCCAGGGTCGATTTACACTACTCACTGTTAGATTTTATACGTGGAGGTTTAGAGTTTAAGCTGGTAATCGCCATAGATTTTACAGTAAGTATTCATATAGAGAGTTTAAATTGATAGACAAGAAGTACATGTGTGTTAACAAAAAATGGACTAAATCTATGGCATAATGACTATAAAATGGACTAAATCTATGGCATAATGACTATAAAATGACAGGACATACTTTAGGAAAGATCTGTAGAGTTAAACGCTACTTCTTATTTTATATTAACAATAAATAATATGTTTATTTTGTGTGGTACCTAAATTTTTTTATGAAATGTAAAACACTATGGGTATTAACCAGAAACATCCGATCAGCCTGATCAGGAGACATGCGCATTAAAATGTCATTATTTATAGTAAAGTGGGCTGGGAGTTTAACTGATAAACAACAGCTGATAATGGTAAACATAAGCATAATGACATGGATGAGGACTCTTATGTGAATATATAAACACAACATCAAACACATAAATTTCTAAATTTTCATACTTAAAATGCTACGTCTTTAAATTGTTTACGTTTCCCATTGTTGTCCCTATACAAGTACAATTTATGTATAACAGGAATCCTAACACGGCAACACTGGGTCACCAAGGTTATTGATAATAGGTGTAAACTACGTGTTGATGTCATAATAACAATGTACATACCTAATTTATTCTACACGATGCGTATCTGGAATAAAGCCAAAAAAAAAAAAAAAAGATTGGAAAGCTAAATAAGAAATGTGATAATATGGTTTGACTATTATTGTAGGCATCTAATGGTAATATTGACGAGGAACTGTCTCTACATAACATTGATGATTTACGGGTATGTTTAGAAATCATGGAAAACTTGGAATAGAGTCACATTGCTTACAATGTTTAATTTGGACGGATTCACATTGATCTTTGTTGTATATAATCTATTATGTACAATACTAGAATGTTAGAATGTATATGCTGCTCAATAAAAAGAGTATCGACAATTCATTAAAAGCTGTATTTACTTAATATTTAATTACTACTGAAATACCAATAGCACAATTAGTGAATCGGATTGACAGAAGTAACCACTGAAGCACAGAATAAAAAAAAAAAGTGAAAGTAAAAAACCCAAGCAAAACGGATGATACGAACGTTTATAATAATAATTGTAAAACTTGACAAAACGGCTTCCGTGGTGTATTATGAGTGCATCAACTAGTGCAGCAATCAGACCTAAGAACACAGTCTGGCTGACTCAGAATCAGGATAATGTGTCTACCTGTGTAGTGACATGTCTACCTGTGTAGTGACATGTCTACCTGTGGGCTGTAGTTTTCGTGAATCAGCACAATAAACATCCAGCTTAGCACGTTGATCTAGTACAAAACATACATCATCATCATCTCTTTAAAATCTGACTTGTTCTTGTCTATATTGTAAGAGCTAAAACAATCACTCACTAAACCGAGACAAAGTTCTAATAATCATATCATGGGTTTATTTGGAAACAAATATTTGGACTTTGATGAAGTAACGTTTTTCGGATTAGGCCTATGCTATATTTAAATGAAACTATAGAGACAACTCTATAATTATGATTGATGTGTTGATGTTATTATATTTATACTCCGTACGTCCTTGGTACACACATACTGTATTTACATTTATACTCCGTACGTCCTTGGTACAGACATATTGCATTCCAGTTTTATACAATGTCATCTGACAACTTATGTATTTCAACTCGTGTAGGCGTCATGTGAATTATCTTCTACAAAGTTTATCATTATTACAACGGAATACGAAATAATCTGAAAGTCAGGTAATAAAATACCTGGTCCGTTTTAAAGATTGTTCCAGAAGAACAGTTTAATAATTCTCTCGTAAATACATTGCGTTATGATTATTATAAGGCCTACACTGATAACACAATACATTATCTGTTCACATGTGTTTGTTTTCTTCTTTAGGAAAATCAGTATTTAGATGCAATAGATACATTGGGTACTTTAATTACACAATATAACAACGATAAACAAGTAACTGTGTTTGGATTTGGTGCTAAATGGAAAAACAGGGATCTACCTTTCTGTTTCCCTTTGACGGGAGAAAAGGGTCATTATACAATCAAAGGCATAAAGGTATATAACTGACTGTTGGTATTATGAAGTTGATTAAAAAAAAAACATTTGTTCAAATAATTCGATAAAAGATTGCTAGTTGCTAATTGTTAAATGTAATGCGATTGTTAGTTCTACAATAAAACGTAGATATCAATCTTAGTGCGTACAACACATTTCTGAAATAACCTTCATCGTGTACGCTCAAAATAAATAACCTTCATCATGTACGCTCAAAATAAATAACCTTCATTATGTACGCTCAAAATAAATAACCTTCATCAGGTACGCTCAAAATAAATAACCTTCATCATGTACGCTCAAAATAAATAACCTTCATCATATACGCTCAAAATAAATAACCTTCATCATATACGCTCAAAATAAATAACCTTCATCACATACGCTCAAAATAAATAACCTTCATCATATACGCTCAAAATAAATAACCTTCATCATTTACGCTCAAAATAAATAACCTTCATCATGTACGCTCAAAATAAACAACCTTCATCATGTACGCTCAAAATAAATAACCTTCATCATGTACGCTCAAAATAAATAACCTTCATCATGGTCGCTCAAAATAAATAACCTTCATCACATACTCTCAAAGTAAATAACCTTCATCATGTACTCTCAAAGTAAATAACCTTCATCATGTACGCTCAAAATAAATAACTTTCATCATGTACGCTCAAAATAAATAACCTTCATCATGTACGCTCAAAATAAATAACCTTCATCATGTTCGCTCAAAATAAATAACCTTCATGTACGCTCAAAATAAATAACCTTCATAATGTACACTCAAAATAATGAACCTTCATCATGTACGCTCAAAGTAAATAACCTTCATCATGTACGCTCAAAATCAAAAGATTAGAAAATCAAGTATTTCAAAGTTTTGGGAGCAATAAAACTAAAGGGCCTAAACAGGATAACCAAAATCAGCTAAGGTCACCTATACCTGAGGGAGGAGAACCAAACATCAGCTAAGGTCACCTATACCTGAGGGAGNAAAACCATCATCATGTACGCTCAAAATAAATAACCTTCATCATGTACGCTCAAAATAAATAACCCTCATCATGTACGCTCAAAGTAAATAACCTTCATCATGTACGCTCAAAATAAATAACCTTCATTATGTTAGCTCATAATAAATAACCTTCATCATGTACGCTCAAAGTAAAAAATCTTCATCATGTACGCTCAAAATAAATAACCTTCATCATGTACGCTCAAAATAAATAACCTTCATCATGTACGCTCAAAGTACATAACCATCATGTACACTCAAAATAAATAACCTTCATCATGTACGCTCAAAGTAAATCACCATCATGTACGCTCAAA
>MJUT01004682.1:117290-130507 GCA_002080005.1 Gigantidas platifrons
CAAGTCGTAAATCAAAGGACAGACAATGCAGTGGGTAAAGACATCAGAAGGTTAATAACAAGTCGTAAATCAAAGGACAGACAATGCAGTGGGTAAAGACATCAAAAGGTTAATAAGTCGTAAATCAAAGGACAGACAATGTAGTGGGTAAAGACATCAAAAGGTTAATAAGTCGTAAATCAAAGGACAGACAATGTAGTGGGTAAAGACATCAAAGGGTTAAAAACAAGTTGTAATTCAAAGGACAGACAATGCAGTGGGTAAAAGAAAAAGAGTAAAAATACCAACAATGATCTACAAAACACTAAACAGAAAACAAAACATTGAGCAACACGATCCCCACTAAAGACGGTGGTAAGCTCAGATGTCTGTGAAAGGTAAGGACGTGTTGTTCCACTAGTAACATATGTTGGATTCCTCTTGTGACAAATCTGGTGATAACTCGTGATAACCGGTTAAATATTTGAGTATGCACAATGATATATTCTGAATTTTAAGTATATGAAGTTTTAATTTTGATTTTTTTTTAAATACAAAGTTTTGGAAAGAAACCAATTACTACTTAGCGTAATAAAGGGTTGTCGTGGTCGTGATCGCATTGTAGTTTAATTTACAACTACCTGTGCAATCAGTATCTATCACCACTAATGTTGACATTTTGAATCCAGCCCAGGCGAGCTGTACTCGAAACAACATTATGTGATAAAGTTTGTCAGTGACTTGCGACATGTCTGTGGTTTTCTCCAGGTACTCCGATTTCTTCCACCAATAAAACTGACCGCCATGATATAACTGAAATATTGCTGAAAGTAGCGTTAAACATCATAAGCCTTATCGCAATAAGATACAACATTAATGTCTGATTACCACATTATTTCTGCTTAGTTTGTTTTAAGACATTCTGTATTTCTTATGTTTTTTTACTGTTGATAACTGTATAATATGAATACACTTTACATAAAGATATTTACATGAATACATTTTACATAAAGATATTTACATAAATATATTTTACATAAAGATATTTACATAAATACACTTTACATAAAGATATTTACATAAATACACTTTACATAAAGATATTTACATAAATACACTTTACATAGAGATATCTACATAAATACACTTTACATAAAGATATTTACATAAATACACTTTACATAAAGATATTTACATAAATACACTTTACATAAAGATATTTACATAAATACACTTTACATAAAGATATTTACATAAATACACTTTACATAAAGATATTTACATAAATACACTTCACATAAAGATATTTACATAAATAAATGAACAATTTGTTTCATTGAATTTAGCTTGTATTGAAAACAACTGATATTTCTATATATCATTTAGAAACAAATGGATAATTTTCGCCAGTTTTGTTCTTCACATGGCTATTATTAGAGATGTTTCGTTTGGAGGACTGCACTAAATTATGATTACTGTTATTAGTAGAACAACGTCAAACAAGACAACAAAGGATCTTATTAAACATACTGCTTTGAAATTCTAAAAACGGTATTTGTCAATCCTGATTTAGAACTTGACTACATAGAAGAGTCTTATAACTTATAATGATGCCTTTTGCAAATTAAATACCCTGCTGAGGTTGTGTTTTACTCACGACACATGCAAGTAATTGACAGAATTTATTCGTACAAATTAACATGTACAGATGAGACAAAATCTTAATGATTCCATTGTTGATCTCCTGTTTGATTTTGATGGACTCAGATGTTTCCGTAACGATCAATTAATATAATATTTGCCAATTATGAAAAATATAAAAATATAAATATATCGATTTTTGCATCCATGGATTATGATATTTCTAAACCATATATATATATATATTGGATTAACACTTTAATCGGAAACGGGCGACATAGCATACATATTCCACGGAAAGTAGGACCAATGGTTTCCTAGCAACCAACAGCAACTAGAATTAGAGATTATGTGGTAACCTTTAGCAAACAGAATGGCAGATTGTTACTGCGATAGCCTATAGCCACTGCAACAATAATGTGAGGTTGCTTTTGTTATAGTCTATAGCCACTGGCACTAGCATGTGAGGTTGGTTTTGTTATAGTCTATAGCCACTGGAACTAGAATGTGAGGTTGCTTTTGTTATAGCCTATAGCCACTGGAACTAGAATGTGAGGTTGGTTTTGTTATAGCCTATATACACTGGAACTAGAATGTGCGGTTGCTTTTGTTAGAGTCTATTGCCACTGAAACTAGAATGTGAGGTTGATTTTGTTATAGTCTATAGCCACTGGCACTAGAATGTGAGGTTGCTTTTGTTATAGCTTATATCCACTGGAACTAGAATATGAGGTTGCTTTTGTTATAGTCTATAGCCACTGGCACTAGAATGTGAGGTTGCTTTTGTTGTAGACTATAGCCACTGGAACTAGAATATGAGGTTGATTTTGTTATAGTCTATAGCCACTGGAACTAGAATGTGAGGTTGCTTTTGTTATAGTCTATAGCCACTGAAACTAGAATGTGAGGTTGATTTTGTTATAGTCTATAGCCACTGGAACTAGAATGTGAGGTTGGTTTTGTTATAGCATATAGCCACTGGAAATAGAATGTGAGGTTGCTTTTGTTATAGCCTATAGCCACTGGAACTAGAATTTACGGTTGTTTCGAATCATTTCCATTCCGTCAATATATTCGTCCGACAGATCACGTGATTTCGACGGAATGAAAATTTAACAAGAAAATGAAAATCTAAATCGACAATGTAAATATAAAAGGAAAAATCCAAATATAACAAGACAATGACAAATATAAATAGGAATTGTCTAATTTAACTGGTAAACGCCAATATAACTGGTAATGTTTAATTATTAGCATTTTACCAGTTATATTTGCCAAAAAACGAGCATATTTGCAATTTCCCAGTGGAACATCCCATAGGGAGACATTTATCAAAAAAGAAAAGATTCCTGAATTTAAAACCAAATAACTCAAAATCACTTGGGTTTATAATAAGAAGCCGAAATGTCCATACGTCCCATTAGAGATTTGGGTCCTGATTTGCATATGGTGTTTAAAACTTTATCAAATGAGGTGTATTTAACCGATGCTAAATTTGGATCAATGTGGCAGTTGACACTATTACCTAAAGGGTGGGACAAATTATGAATTAACCGCCAACCCCCAGACTTTTTAGGAACAAGTCCTATTGGCGAAATCCTTAAATTTGACAATGGCCTTAACGAAAATGGACCTGCTATTCTGCCTAGACTTAATTCTTTTAACAATTTTTTTTCTAATGCAATGTCATGTTGGTAGGCAGATGTCAGATTATAACAACATGTGGGTGTACGGGGGCCATTATAACCCACTCTAAAATCTTAATTGAAAACCTTCAGCCAATATAGTTTTGTCTGTAATATTAGGATAATTTTCGAGCATTTTCAGGATAATATCAATTTTGATTGGTGTTCTTCCCAACATCATTAGGTCTGCTAGTGGGTAGCTGTCTACTTGAAAACCTTCAACTTCTAGCATTGTTTGATGATGCTGACCTGTCAAATGAACCATAATTCTTATTTACACCAAATTCTGAATTAATAATCTGCGAGTGAGGTGTGTTGTGAGAGTTATAAGACTGTGAAAATTGAACCCGACAATTTATGGAGGGGTGTGGATTATTGCACTTTAAACATCTGTGTTGATATCTACAATATGGAATGGCACATTTGCCTTTATAATTATATTCGAAACACCTTTTATTACTTGAAAGTGGTGATCCCGAAAATGGTTGAGAAGTCATATTAATAGCATTATTGTGCATATACAAGAGCCACAACTCTTGATCAACTGTGCCCCATGCTAAAGCCTGCTTTTTGGCCTTTTTTAAACGAAATTGTTTATCATACTCTCTCCACCCAAAACCAGAGCATCTGCTCGCTCCTAATCTAATATTATACATATACTTTAACAATCCTTGTATGCTCTCTGGGTGTACGGTAGTATAAATGCTAGTGTAAATACGAAAGGCATCTAACCAAGTATTTAAATCAACAATCTTTTTGCTACTTTTTTGTTGGAACTGCAACTGACCATTATTGATTACTAAGGTGTTGGATTGACCTTCAGTACTATTGACAAGTAATGCCCCTAAATCTACATACTCTCCATTTATAATTTTCTCTTTTAAATACTGAGATACATTTAGGCCTAAACTATCGTTTACGCTGTGTATAGTGTTAGCATCTGAAATATATGAATTATTAACAGATATTGGGCACGACAATGTACCTGATAGATTAGTAGAGTCTGGCGATATTGTTGATGTTGGCGAGCTCCTTAAAGCAGTGACAGCCTGTCTAATATCACCACTCAGTTCAGGTACTATCTGCTGACGAATCACATTCAACTGATCTTGTGTTAGAGTTGTTGTAGACTGTAGCACTGATGAAGTGGTTGACGTACATGTAGTCAAAGAAGGCTCAGGAGCAGTACCATATGTTGAGTTGCCAAGTGTGTCAACAGATGTAGTTGAACTCGTAGAACTAGCAATCAGGTTCCTTCTCCTTCTGCTCATATATGGACTTTTTGATGACCGCGACGACATCCTCACAGTTTTACCCATTATTGACCTTCAAACTCTATGCATATGACCAACCTGCAAAACTAAATACTTAAATATTCATTCACAGTCTGTGTAAAGATGCAACTGCAGGGGGAAAGGTTCCAATTAATTTAATTGAGACCCCCCTTTTATATATATATATATATATATATATATATATAAACATGTGTACGAGTGACCTCGGTGCAGTCAATTAATTACTCCCACTGACACTGTAAAGTTATTTGAACATGTGTACAATCCTGAGGGACCCTAGCCGACTCGAGGATCATTGTAAATTAAAAACTTTTGTTCAATTGTTGAAGACATTTGAATGACAAATAAGTCGTTTTGTACATTTTCACATCAATAATAACCAAAATATTCTTCATTTAAATTAAACTTTGAAGGAAGAAACGTACGTACAAAAAAAAAATTGCTCATGGCAGACAACACATAGCAAGCTCGTTCAATAACCTTGCTTGTAAATTAACATAAAAGAATGTGTAGAAAATATGTCACACGAACAGATCATTCATAACTCAGATATGCCTATAATTAAAAAGCATATTAAGTTTAAAATAAACTTCAAGCGGGGGACCATGCCGGCAAAGCGTGCTCGTGGCAGACGACACCATGCAACTACGTCATGCTTTTTTCAGGAAAATTCAGAATAACTCAATAAATTTGTATAAAATATAGCGGATGAGTATATCATAACCATCTCAATGGATTTTTAGCACTATAAGCTTTTAACAACAAAATTTACTCCAAATGTATCAGACCAAAATTGCCTGCATCTTTCCTCTTCAAATATTTCAGCAGAAAGGACGCTTAAATTTACGTCACAAATTCATCACGTGACTTAATTTTCAATAACTCTCCCGACTTTCAATGTACCGGTTCAAAGTGGGATAACTCTAAATGTAATTAAATAAATCTGACCCCCAATATAACCAGATTTATTCTTTTTAAGTTGAATAAATCGTATTAAATATATAATACATATGTATGCATGCTAAATTTAACAATTACTTTTTTTTAGCTTTGTTTGCAGATACAATATATATGAGAGAGAGAGAGAGAGAGAGAGAGAGAGAGATTTTAATTTAAAAAAAAGTATATTTCACCATTGTTAAATCCCGACTAATCGTGTCAACAAGAATCAGTGGAGATGACCAGTTATCTACATCCCTGTACTATTGACAAATCGAGTTGAAATTTCGCCAAGAAGACCACATTGAACAGAATTCATGAAAACGTTAGATGACAGACGATTATCATGGGGAACGTAATATGAATTTGAATTAAAACTATTCACGCACAATAATCAATTTTTGGTGTTTCAAAATACCGTCATAGGAAAATTGCCATTAGTATTTATGGGGATAGAGATGCTCTTGTTTGACAATAGTGTTCTGAAAAATGTATCTGTTGAATTCACAATTAAAGGTGAAATGCAAAGGTTTTGAGTATTTAATTGTATTACTTTACCCGATAAAGATACACAAATAATGCCGAAAAACTAATTTTCTACGCCAAGTACGTCACCGTTTATCTGTAAACACAGTTAAATTGATGGTTTATTGTCGAAGTTGAACATGATTATCTCCTCTTGGTAAACCAAGACTGTGACATCATTCGGTTCTTATGAGAGGATAACATAGCTTTTCGATATTCTGATGATGAAAGTCACCAAAGTAACATCACAGGCATCGATTCAACATAGAAAAAAATATATTAAAACACATAAATTAAAAAAAACAGAAGCAAAAGCATTTAATTTGAAATAACAAAATATTAAAAAAAAATACATGCCGAACTTTTGTACTCTAGCTGTTTACTTACATTTAGACAATATTCGCCAGGGGATATATAAATAGGTTTCTCTTAAAAAATATTGTATAGCGAAAAAATATGAATGATAAATACTAGTAACTCTGGTATTTGTACATGAACTATTACCTTCACATTTTCCTCCCTTTAATGCATTTTTACATCAAATGTATTACTTATGACTTGTCAGTAATCTTTGAACAACGAGATGTAGAATTCATGTCCTGACACACTAAGTCACTATAGCCTTCATTTACATTAGTCGTAAATTACAAAGTTTACTTTAAGGGGCTCGCACCATAAATTGTCATTTTACATCTTTCCGAGAGAAACACAATTCAATAAAACTTAAATCCTTTTCATAATATATATCTAGGATTTTAGGGGACCCACTACCATTAACCATGAAAAAAATAATAATGTGAGTCTCTAACAGTAAATGATCCCTATGATGCCTTAGTGTACTTTAGGGATCCACTACCTATATCTATGATTCATGTCATAAGACAACAACATGTACCATAGAAAATGATGTCAGTCCTTTTAAGGTAAATGATTCCTACATGTATATTGCCTTGGTATATTTTAGGGACCCACTACCATATACACCTGGTTATCATAAGACAATAACATTCGTTATAGAAAATAATATGAGTCCCCTAAAGTACCTAATAAATATCGTGAGACAGCAAAACCAAGTCTCATAGAAAAAAAATATACATTATATGGTGCGCGCCCGGCTTTGTTTTTTTTGGTTTTTTTTTGGAGGATATGTAGAGCCCCCTACACTAAATGAAAGCCTAACACACTGATTCACCAAAACAGAAAATGCTACACAATCTACACATTTCTCCTCTCTCCGATTCCAATATGGAGAACATATGTGCTCTATTATACAACTTATTTGCAATTTTATTTTTTCAATCATTTTAGAAATCTTAAATTCTATTAAATCTTCAAATTTGTAATAAGCAAATACACTGATACCCCTAAAGTTGACTGAACGTATTAGCCATACGTGCGTGAACTCAATCTAAAAATAATTATCAAGCTGTTATTGTCCATGTTGATTTTTTCAGATTTATTCTTTTTTCTTTCAAATGACATTTCTTAAGCTCCTTTTTTATGCTGACTTCCTTATGTTAGGTACAATATTTATATATACATGTAAAACAAATGACGCTACTATGTGGATACATTAAAATGTATATTTTTACACTGGATGAACAAGTGAATATTATTATATTCTTGATGGTCAAACTCAAGACTAATTTAATTACTTTACCAAATGACCTATCTAATTATTATTGAATCTTAGGTCAATCTTCCTTTTGCATAGGCAACCAACCTTAGCAAATTTTATAATACACACTTGATGATTACATTGTGAGAAATATAAAACACGGGTTACTTGAAGGATGAGCGCAGCAACATTCCTTATAAAAACTAATATTGTTTTAATGCTATGTCGATGTACAAGTATATGCTGGTGATGATTCACACTAAAATCGTATAATTTTAGAATCAGATCTGAAAGGAACAAAACATTTATTGTATTATGCAGTGCATGTGGTTGGAGACTTGCACCATCAATGGACATCATACAGTTTCTAATGAGCACCGGTTTGTTAGAAGATGTCGTTGGTGGCCAGTTGCTAACCAATATGGTCTGGTGTTATCCATTAAATAGAGGTCGTTAGAAAGTGTTGGACGTAATGTTGTCTTTTACGTGCAGTTTTCCAACCACATGCACTGTATAAATGTATATATATATATATATAGTAAACCTTTTGCCCATTCCCGATCTGATTCTAAATTTATAAGTTTTTATATCTTTTCCATACGAGTTATTTCCCTTACAACAGACAAAATTGTACTCGTTCTGGCAAGAATAATTGAAAGAACAACGAATTAGAGTATATTTTTTCATAATTTGTGGATATTTGAACAATGTAAAAAAAATGAGAGGATAATGTTATAGCAGATAGATTATTCACAAGTTGATACAACATTAAAAGTTTAAAGCAAATTTTAGAGGAAATATATGTTAATTTTAGTGTACGTTGCATGTAAGAGGACTATTTTAAACGCCTTTTCAGGAAAGTAAATCCTGTAAAACGTATAGTTTTAAGATCAAAGTCGGAAATGTGCAAATGGTTTATTTTCAAGGGGTTGTTTCCTGTACATTTCTCCTCTCTCCGATTCCAATATGGAGAACATATGTGCTCTATTATACAACTTATTTGCAATTTTATTTTTTCAATCATTTTAGAAATCTTAAATTCTATTAAATCTTCAAATTTGTAATAAGCAAATACACTGATACCCCTAAAGTTGACTGAACGTATTAGCAATACGTGCGTGAACTCAACCTAAAAATAATTATCAAGCTGTTATTGTCCATGTTGATTTTTTCAGATTTATTCTTTTTTCATTCAAATGACATTTCTTAAGCTCCTTTTTTATGCTGACTTCCTTATGTTAGGTACAATATTTATATATACATGTAGAACAAATGACGCTACTATGTGGATACATTAAAATATATATTTTTACACTGGATAAACAAGTGAATATTATTATATTCTTGATGGTCAAACTCAAGACTAATTTAATTACTTTACCAAATCACCTATCTAATTATTATTGAATCTTAGTTCAATCTTCCTTTTGCATAGGCAACCAACCTTAGCAAATTTTATAATACACACTTGATGATTACATTGTGAGAAATATAAAACACGGGTTACTTGAAGGATGAGCGCAGCAACATTTCTTATAAAAACTAATATTGTTTTAATGCTATGTCGATGTACAAGTATTTGCTGGTGATGATTCACACTAAAATCGTATAATTTTAGAATCAGATCTGAAAAGAACAAAACATTTATTGTACTATGCAGTACATGTGGTTGGAGACTTGCACCATCAATGGACATCATACAGTTTGTAATGAGCACTGGTTTGTTAGAAGATGTCGTTGGTGACCAGTTGCTAACCAATATGGTCTGGTGCTATCCATTAAATAGAGGTCGTTAGAAAGTGTTGTACGTAATGTTGTCTTTTACGTCCAGTTTTCCAACCACATGCACTGTATATATATATATAGGAGTGGATGTAGTCGAGTGGTCTAGGGCGCTGGACGTAAGGCTTGTTTGTATAATATACATATCCCGTAGCTGTATAAGGAATTCATTCATTATCCTATGCAATATATTAAAAA
This sequence comes from Gigantidas platifrons, assembly GCA_002080005.1. NCBI lineage: Eukaryota > Metazoa > Mollusca > Bivalvia > Mytilida > Modiolidae > Gigantidas > Gigantidas platifrons. Next base: position 126,953 of record MJUT01004682.1, read on the forward strand.
TTGCTGAGTTAGATTGCTGTAAAATTATAATATTATATATATATATATATACCATCTACACACGCTTATACACATGTATTACGTCTATCTCTAGATTAAAATCCTTACGAGAAAAGGTAGCACTACGACTATTGAAGCTCTTTTTTGAAGGAGTGGATGTAGTCGAGTGGTCTAGGGCGCTGGACGTAAGGCAAAACGAATGGTGCTGCAGTGTATCAATTGTATGAGTTCAAATCCCGTCGAGGGAAAAACAAACATTTTACAGCTTCAAAATCTAATTCTAACACTGTTTGGTTTAATTTTCAGACGTATATTTAATATTTAGTATTAACCTATTATCCTTAGTAACTTTGAGATCCAGTGGGACAGATATATTGCATGGTTGTCACTTGCTTAGACGTTTGTATAATATACTTTATTTCCCGTGGCTGTATAATGAATTCATTCATTATCCTATACAATATATTAAAAATTGCTGAGTTAGATTGCTGTCAAATTATAATATTATATATATATATATATATATATATACATGTGTTACGTCTATCTCTAGATTAAAATCCTTACGAGACAAGGTAGCACTACGACTATTGAAGCTCTTTTTTTTAAGGTGTGGATGTAGTCGAGTGGTCTAGGGCGCTGGATGTAAGGCTAAGCGAATGGTGCTGCATTGCATCAATGGTGTGAGTTCAAATCCCGTCGAAGGAAGAACAAACAGTTGACAGCTTCAAAATCTAATTCTAACACTGTTTGGTTTAATTTTCAGAGGTATATATATATATATATTGTTTGTGCTGCATCGTCATGTCTCGACGATCCGTTACCTATTAAGTTCTCTGGTTGGTTGATTCCCTTAGACTTTATATATATATATTATATATATATATATATAGCTTAATGGCCTGGAGTTATTCGTACTTAACTTGTACGGCTTTAAACTCATTTAGAAACTAAATATAAATGTCGGCTCTAGGCACAGCTCTTAATGCACAATATAGCAAAAATCGATGTGATCAAACTTTCTAATTGGGCATGTGTTTACCCATGGTGACAATAATTTGATATAGTATCTCTACAATTTGTAATTTACCAGAATATAACTATGTATTTATCTAGATTTGTATGTGTATGCCATATAGCTATTGCATATTGTTTGTTTTACACTGATAATTTGCTCGCAATAATGTCAATATTGGTTCTATAGGCGGTAATTTATTTAGTCTAGAATTATTAAATTATCTAGCATATTATATTCTTCATGAATATTTTAAACTCTCCATAATTGATCAGTTTTATTGTAATGCCAATATTCAGCTGTTTACGCTGTCTGTGAGCAACAATAATATATGATTTCTTCTCAACAATTCAACGTAATCGTATAACTTATAGATAGAATAGTCGCTAATTTGACAATAGAAATATTCTAGAGATTTTAATAATGTTTCTAAATGCTTCAATATTTTTACTCTTAGTTGATCACATTATACGCGTAGTAATTCGTAACTTAATTGTAGGGATTGTAATTGTTCTACAGTTAAACCCGTTCACAGGGTAGTAATTGGTAACTTAATTCTAGGGATTGTAATTGTTCTACAGTTAAACCCGTTCACAGGGTAGTAATCGGTAACTTAATTCTAGGGATTGTAATTATTCTACAGTTAAACCCGTTCACAGGGTAGTAAATGGTAACTTAAATCTAGGGATTGTAATTGTTCTACAGTTAAACCCGTTCACAGGGTAGTAACTGGTAGCTTAATTCTAAGGATTATAATTGTTCTACAGTTAAACCCGTTCGCAGGGCAGTAATTGGTAACTTAATTCTAGGGATTGTAATTGTTCTACAGTTAAACCCGTTCACAGGGTAGTAACTGGTAACTTAATTCTAGGGATTGTAATTGTTCTACAGTTAAACCCGTTCACATGGTAGTAATTGGTAACTTAATTCTAGGGATTGTAATTGTCCTACAGTTTAACCCGTTCACAGGGTAGTAATTGGTAACTTAATTCTAGTGATTGTAATTGTTCTACAGTTAAACACGTTCACAGGGTAGTAGTTGGTAACTTAATTGTAGGGATTGTAATTGTTCTATAGTTAAACCCGTTCACAAGATAGTAGTTGGTAGCTTAATTCTAGGGATTGTAATTGTTCTACAGTTAAACACGTTCACAGGGTAGTAACTGGTAACTTAATTCTAAGGATTGTAATTGTTCTACAGTTAATCACGTTCACAGGGTAGTAGCTGGTAACTTAATTCTAGGTATTGTAATTGTTCTACAGTTAAACACGTTCACAGGGTAGTAATTGGTAACTTAATTCTAGGGATTGTAATTGTTCTACAGCTAAACACGTTTACAAGATAGCAATTCTGAACTTATATAAAACGAATTCGAGGATGTAGTTGTAAACTTAGCTATAAGACAATGTACTACATAATGAAGTACATGTATATCTGAATTGGGCTATACGACAAGAGTTAAGACATTATAACATAGGCTCAAAATGGTTGTAACAACACAATTGCCAAAAAGAAAAAGTTCAAAAGAACAAACAGGGATCTACAAAACATACATATAAAACTAAAGATCGAGTAACACGAATCCACTAAAAACCGGGGGTGAAGTCCACTAATGTCACCCGTCGCACTAAAAACCGGGGATGAACACAGGTGCTCCGGAAGGATAAGTAGTTAGTAGTGTATCGGGTCACTATGGCGCTATTGACCCCTATGTTAAACCATTTATCCCTCCTGATCCTCCTCAAATTACGGCTCTCACACCTGTCTCAATCGTGCAGTCCCCAATAATGGCTTGTAGGTAAATACACTTATGAAAAATCGAAGACTTACTACGTATTCAGTAAGAATAGGACCTATATTCAAACGTTTTAGGTAAGGCATTTCGTTATAAATGAGTGCTATGACTAGCCCTACGTCATTAATGTGTGATTTGTATCTGTGTTTTTTCGGATAAATTTTCAGTCTGTTTATTGTACACATCTAACAAAGGGGATATACAGTTACCCAATAGAAGGTTACTCTGCATTTATCCAGGCTTGTGACTGGCTTGTGAGGCTGCATTAACCTGTTTTTTTTCTTGTTCTTGTTGTTTTTTTATATAAACAACAAACGTATAATAATGTACACATTTTTTATTTCACAATCTTTACAAGTATAAACAATTATGTACAATTGAGAATCGTCTACCTTCCGACAGTATCTTCAACCTCACGAAAGGGCCAACAGTATGCTATCTTTCGTGCAGGGGCGTAAACTGCCGGAAAACCTTCTTTTGGCCATTACAGGATAGACGACCCTCTTAAAAGCCGTACGATCGCGTGCTGTTGTCCTGCATGATGACTCTTTTGTCGAAGACTATCCTGTAGTTTTTGTCTTGATGTACGGTAAGTAATCTCTTTTTTTCTCTTGTGATCTTGAAGTCGTTCCTCACGGTCTTGACGTCATCTCTGTTGTTAATGACCATGTCCTTGATCGTATCAAAGTTGATGGTCAAGGAGGTCTTGTAGTTGAGAGTGATGCCTCTCACTTTACATATGGT
>MJUT01004682.1:131178-142162 GCA_002080005.1 Gigantidas platifrons
CACTTCGTAGATGCGCTGAACTACATATCCTTTCTCCAATGCTTTCTTCAATTCGTCCGTGACCCATGTTCCCGTCAATGATATTTCTTCGTCGTTATGTTGACACGATGTCTGTTGATGGTTTTCACTACATGTTCTACACAGAGTAAACAACAATTTGTTGTTCATTTTCACTGGTAATACGGGTATGTACAGTCATCTTGGTGGAAGGATTTTGCATTTGATGAGTCCTTCGTACTGATGTATATCTGTAAAACCCTCGGTGATGATCTCAGTGTGTCCGATGGGTATCTTTCCGGTCTTATTGATATATGGATACAGGGAGGTTACATCGACGTATGATATATCCTGATCTTTTTGAAACAATGTAAACGCTTCGGTGCGTCCTCCATAAAAAGCATCTCGGGGCTCTAACGGGTTAATCATCTCGGATTGTTGGACAAAGTTTCGTAAAGTGTCGTTTTCTCGAACTTCTCTATCGAACTCGCATTCCCACTTTCCAACGTAGATATACCCTTGACCTTCAAGGTATCGTTTCTTCTCCATGGTTCGTTGGTATAGTTCACCCATGGTCATACCATTGACCCGGTTGACGGTGCTGGCATTGTACCAGTGTAAGCATCCGTGCCAGAACTTTCCGTTAAATTCCAAGACGTATTGTTTTCCGTTCTCGTTTTCGTAGTATCCATCCACTTTATAAGGTCCAATTTCATTTTCCTCACCGTTTCTAGCATGTTGTATGCAGACTCCTTCAGTTGTCGATAAGTATTTGATCCATTGCATGGCTTTGATGGAATGTTTTTCTTCTTGGCGGTATCCTTGAGCTGGAATGATACCGATGGTATTGGGTCGTAGAAATTTCGTTCTAAATACCAAATTGCAAGCCGAGGCTGTCGTGATGCATTTCTGAAAATGACCGATGCCTTCGTGTCCGTCGGCAGACGTCATCTCCAAAAACAGTTGTCTAAACGTTAGGCAGGCTTTTCTTAATATGTCCACGTCAGAGCGACATTAACTCAATAGTTCTCTTTGAAAATCGAATCGTTGTCTGTAGTTTGTCTCATACCACACGAAGAATACTTTTCTGTCTTTCAGTTTCATGGCATCCGGGTTGTAGTAGTGTACGTCTGGTAGATGATTGCGTACGACTGATTGGTTCTCTTTCCTATTGAACAAATGTGGGAAATATCCTTTCTTGAGCTCCTCCAATCCAAACATCTTAGGTAGTTCCGATAATGCTCTAGGTAGAAAGTTGATGGAGTCTATCATTCTAATACGACATCCGGGTACTTCGATATACATATTCTTGGCACCATTGGCAATAATCGTTGATTTCATACCGTTTTGGTACAGATACCCTAGTATGGGTAATGAATCATACCCTTTGAAATTGTGTGCAATAACGGTGGCCCCTTCGTTTTCTCCGGAAAACAACCATTGACAAAAGTGTTCAGTTGTGTTCGGTCCGGCAAACACCAGTTCGTTCTTCCCACATGTTTGGCAGATACTGTCTTTATCGACGCCTTGATCCATGCATTTTAAACACACTCTATGTACTACACATAAAGTAGGTGTCTGTTCGAAAGCTCCACACTTCGGTGATTTGCAATGAATACATTTTCCGTTGTCATCCGGTTGGTATCCTTGTTGACACTGGATCCTGTCATCTTGGGTACATTCAAAATCGAAAAAGATGTAAATCTGTTTCTTTTGTCTATCGTTGTGATCCACAGGTAACATGTAACACTGGTGTTCAGATGGATAATAATCTTTACAAGTCTTGCATAGACGTTTCCACAGGTATGATCTCCCACTCGTTTGTTCACGGTTTGTCCACAGTTCTTACATTTGTAATAGGAGGTACACGTTGAGTTTCCCAATGGCGTCGTCTTCTTGTGGAGATTAAAACATGCTGGTCCTTTGAAGTATCGTCCACATTCCTGACAATGTATCCAATCATCTTCAGTTTGATCGTGAATCTTCCGGCAATTATGGCATACGTTGTTGCAAGCGTGTTCTTCTTTCGTGTTATAACCTTTGTAACAGTTTGTACAGAAGTAGATACGACTCAGGAACGCAGTCATACTGGTAATCACATCGTAGTGGTTGTCATGGTAGTACAAGTAGATCTTCTTCTCGGCTGTGGGTCCGTGGTAAACGATGCCGTTGAAATACTCTCTCGATATCATATGTATCTGATATCCTACCAGGAATCATTGAAACGTTTTTACATCTTCGATTCCGCATTGATGTAGGGGTACTCCCGCCTTGGCGTGTAATTCCAACGCCAACTCTTCTTGGAAACGACGACCTCTTTGGATAGAATTCCATTGCTCGTGTCCGTCGATCTTAGCTTTGGCCGTTACGATGGCCCTGGCACAACACATGTCATCTTTGTTTTGTATCTGGATGATGCAACGTTTATCTTTCAGGAACCTCTCCGTATCCACGTAATCACATCTCTTTCTAGTTCCACCCTTAGAAAGGGTGACGTGTTTTATATTCAGTTGTACACAATGGTCCAGGACGAACTGTTCGTTGGACTGTAGCACTCTTTCTATTTCGGCTAATAGTAGTTCACTGGTCAGTTGGTTCAACAGACATCGTGTCAATATAACGACGAAGAAAGATCATTGACGGGAACATGGGTCACGGACGAATTGAAAAAAGCATTGGTGAAAGGATATGTAGTTCAGCGCATCTACGAAGTGTGGCATTTCGATGAAACGGAACAGTACGATCCGAAAACGAAGACTGGAGGACTCTTTACCGATTACGTGAATACCTTCCTCAAAATGAAGCAGGAAGCCAGCGGTTGGACAGAGTGGTGTCAGAACGAAAACGATAGATGGAGATACATCAGAGACTACCACGAAAAGAAGGAAATACTCCTAGACTACAACAACATAAAGAAGAATCCTGGATTGAGAGCATTAGCCAAACTGATGCTGAACAGCTTTTGGGGGAAATTCGGACAGAGATCCAACATGCCTCAGATAAAATACATATCCGAACCTACCGAATATTTCGACATGTTGACCAGCGACCAGATTCTTATGATGGGTATAAATTTTGCCGGCGACGAGATGGTGGAAATGAGATATCAACACAAAGGAGAGTTCGTCGAAGAATGCGGGAGAACCAACGTAGTCATAGCAGCTCATGCCCGTTTGAAGTTGTACAGTTATTTAGAACAATTAGGACCCCGTGCCTTATACGCCGATACAGACTCAGTCGTGTATACATCTAGGCCAGGCGAGTGGAAACCCGAACTTAGTGACTACCTAGGAGATCTTACCGATGAAGTACCCGACAACAGAATAATAGAGCTTGTCACCGGTGGACCGAAGAACTATGCTTACAAGATTGCCAGACCCGATAAGGATGGAAATATGACCATATGTAAAGTGAGAGGCATCACTCTCAACTACAAGAACTCCTTGACCATCAACTTTGATACGATCAAGGACATGGTCATTAACAACAGAGATAACGTCAAGACCGTGAGGAACGACTTCAAGATCACGAGAGACCACAAGAGATTACTTACCGTACATCAAGACAAAGACTACAGGATAGTCTTCGACAAAAGAGTCATCATGCAGGACTACAGCACGCGACCGTACGGCTTTTAAGAGGGTCGTCTATCCTGTAATGGCCAAAAGAAGGTTTTCCGGCAGTTTTCGCCCCTGCACGAAAGATAGCATACTGTTGGCCCTTTCGTGAGGTTGAAGATACTGTCGGAAGGTAGACGATTCTCAATTGTACATAATTGTTTATACTTGTAAAGATTGTGAAATAAAAAATGTGTACATTATTATACGTTTGTTGTTTATATAAAAAAAACAAGAAAAAGAGAAAAAAAACAGGTTAATGCAGCCTCACAAGCCAGTCACAAGCCTGGATAAATGCAGAGTAACCTTCTATTGGGTAACTGTATATCCCCTTTGTTAGATGTGTACAATAAACAGACTGAAAATTTATCCGAAAAAACACAGATACAAATCACACATTAATGACGTAGGGCTAGTCATAGCACTCATTTATAACGAAATGCCTTACCTAAAACGTTTGAATATAGGTCCTATTCTTACTGAATACGTAGTAAGTCTTCGATTTTTCATAAGTGTATTTACCTACAAGCCATTATTGGGAACTGCTCGATTGAGACAGGTGTGAGAGACGTAATTTGAGGAGGAGCAGGAGGGAAAAATGGTTTAACATAGGGGTCAATAGCGCCATAGTGACCCGATACACTACTGTAGTTCCTGCTCTACTAATGTCACCCGTCACATTAATCTAGTAACAAACCCGGTGATAAGTCATGAATGAGGAAAGTTATACTACATTGAGTTATATGACATTGTAAAATAAACTTGCCGACATTTTAAGTGCAACACGGAATTTTTTTTTCAAAGTTATTTTCCTTATCCTAATCTCTGTTCGCCTGGTTATATTTGAGGGTAGTATTTTACTCACTGAGAAGGAAGTTTTGAGCTTATAAAACTAGTTTAAGCCCTCCACTTTTTATTGAAGTGCCTTTACCAAGCCACGAATGTAAGCGGTAATGTATTTATGTGTTACATTTGTAGGGGTATGATGGAGCTAAAGTATATGAAGTTAGAAGAAAATAAATCTTAATTAAAGGAATTAAAACTTATCATTTAAATTAGCAAATAGGCATGAAATGAAATAAAATTGAATCTAGAATGATAATACAATTTAAATAGAACAATGAAGAAACAATTATTTGAAGAAAAAAAAAAACTTTGTTTGGAGATTAGAAACATTTTCTAGAGACAGAAAGAATCACACATTTCAAATGAAAGTTTTATAATCCTAATTCTTGAGGTGATAAAGTATATGTTCCCTAAATTGACTTTGAATAAACTTATGTAATATTATATTAAGACGGAAACTATAGATAAAATAACAAAGAAATATCCTAACACTAATTTTCTATATAGATTACTTTGACATATTTTAGCATTAAAAATATATGTAAATCCACTTAATTGATATTTAACAAAAAGGGCTAAATTGACAAATATGTCTTAAACCCAAATTTATAATTATAGGGGCTTTTTATTGGACACTTGTGATTTAAAAAAGTAAATTCTGACCAATGGTGCAATCTAGAAATCAAATTCAAGGTCCGAACATCACGTGACGGTGAGTGTTCAAAACCCTAGCACAGAAAGGTACAGGCGCTCACCTTATTGATGTTCCGAATAATAAAAGTATACTCTTGTATATTTGATTTCTAGGTACGTACTTTGCACAGTTTATTTAAAAAAAATAATATTTTGAAAGTTAAAAGTTCAAAGTTATTAATAATTGTTCAACATATGATTGTCTAAAATGTAAATTATAGTTTAAAGTGTTAACCATGTTAAAGTTGAAATATAATATAGTAATTTGATTTTCATCTTTCCAAGTTATTTAGATAAATGAATTTGAATTAAAAGCAATGATATATTTCTGTACACATTTCTTTCTTGGCTCACTTTATTGATATTCCGAATAATAAAAGTATACTCTTGTATATTTGATTTCTAGGACCCCAGCCACGAAACCCAGTAAAACCAGATATTCATAATAGCTAGTTCCCCAAACTAGCGAATCAGAATGTAGCCAAGCCTATCCTAGCCCAGGCAACGGCGGGAGAGGGGAGACAACAATGCCAATACGAAGCACAGCTCAGTTCCTCTCCTCTCCCGGCCTAACATATTCCTTCATCACAGAGCTATCAATGTTGGCTCTTTCTACAATTTTATTATTTAATTTTAAAATTGTTCTGACAGGGTGGTATGTTTTCTGTCTCATTTTAGAATTGTTCTGACAGGGTGGTATGTTTTCTGTCTCATTTTAGAATTGTTCTGACAGGGTGGTATATTTTCTGTCTCATTTTACTAAAACAAAATATTTTTTTCTGGTTGGCTATTATTTACTATTGATCATGTATTCGTCACGTGACCTCATTTGATGTCATACTTTAACATATAAGAGGTCACGAAGAGAGATCAAATAAGACTTGTAAACGAAATTTACTCGCCTTCTGCATTAGAATGGTAATCCGGTAGCTTGCAAGCGTCATTTGTTTGACTTTCACAATCATCCATCAGGATGTCGTTAAATGTTATAATTCTCCTCAATTAAAAACACACCCATTTCTTAAGAGTTTAGAAATTTTTATTCCTTCAAATAAAGGAAATTTGTATGATTTTCTTATGATGTTATTATGTAAATCTGGATCTTTTTCTGGTCCTTTGTCAATAAATTCGTCTTATTTTTTATACACATCTGCAACATTTCACGTCCACTTATTCTTAATTCCGTCACTTAAAGCGTAATACAATGAGTCATTGTTTCATTATATGGTTTCTGATTGCCACTTTGGTATCTTCAAACTCTTCGTTCATTAAAGATGTCAATGTTATTGTTCTGAAATAATAGTTATTGTTTTCTAGAGGATGTTCTTCTATCTTGATAGACATTCATTCCGAGAAGATGCTGCAAAAAAATCTTAATCGCGTAAAAATTTAGAAACTTTGGCATATTCGTGTACATATCATTTGTATTACAGTTCCTGCTTCGGAAAGGTAAACCGAATATTTACTGAAAATTACTGAAAAACTATCCGAAAAAATTAAGTTTGAAGAATTTCGTGTGAAAATTTTCGGTATTTATTGTGTCCGTATATGTCCTTTAAAACCAAAAAACAGTGTATTGAGTTGAAATAATTAAAAAAGTTGAATGTTGCGTTTTTAATATCCATCAGTATAATATACATTAGGTACTTTATAAGACGATATAGAAATATATTGGAAAGGATGTGATTTTAAATATTGTTACAAAATATTCCTCCTGTGAGAGGTAATTAAAACACTCTTAGTTATTACTGCAATTATTATTAAAACTAATGTTCTCCTCCCTCAGGCATAGGTGACCATGGACGACTTTGGCCATCCTGTATAGGTGACCATAGACGACTTTGACCATCCTGTTTGGGTCCTTTCTCCTCCCTCAGACATAGGTGACCATGGACGACTTTGACCATCCTGTTTGGGTCCTTTCTCCTCCCTCAGACATAGGTGACCATGGACGACTTTGGCCATCCTGTTTGGGTGTTCTCCTCCCTCAGACATAGGTGACCATGGACGACTTTGGCCATCCTGTTTGAGTCCTTTCTCCTCCCTCAGACATAGGTGACCATGGACGACTTTGGCCATCCTGTTTGGGTCCTTTCTCCTCCCTCAGGTATAGGTGACCATGGACCACTTTGGCCATCCTGTTTGGGTGTTCTCCTGCCTCAGGCATAGGTGACCATGGACAACTTTGGCCATCCTGTTTGGGTGTTCTCCTGCGTCAGACATAGGTGACCATGGACGACTTTGGCCATCCTGTTTGGGTGTTCTCCTGCCTCAGACATAGGTGACCATGGACGACTTTGGCCATCCTGTTTGGGTGTTCTCCTGCCTCAGACATAGGTGACCATGGACGACTTTGGTCATCCTGCTTGGGTCCTTTCTCCTCCCTCAGGTGACCATGGACGACTTTGGCCATCCTGTTTGGGTGTTCTCCTGTCTCAGACATAGGTGACCGTGGACGACTTTGGCCATCCTGTTTGGGTGTTCTCCTGCCTCAGACATAGGTGACCATGGACGACTTTGGACATCCTGTTTGGGTCCTTTAGTTTAATGCTCCCAATATTTTTTATATTATTTGACTTTCCAATGTTTCGACTTTGAGTGTACATGATGAAGGTTATTCCAGAAACACGTCATGCCACTAAATTAAGAAATAATTCATGGTATCCCGAATTTATATTAGTTTTTACCACGGGTAGGCACTTTATGCCAATTATTTTACCCCGAGCGTAGGCATAAAGTGCCTACCCGTGGTAAAAATAATACAAATTCGGGCTACCATGAATTATTTCGATTCTAATATGTAAAAATTGGTAAAATATCGTTATAAATTGTCGATGACGTCATAAATTACAATGGGTGTAGGAATATATTAATTTTACCACGGGTTTGAAGGACGTCATATTAGAATTTGATATCTACTTTTTTTATTTCCATATTTTTATTTAAATTTAGTCACATATTCTTGACTGTTGATTCTGTATAACTATGTTTATCTCTGAAGTCATATATTTTACACAATATTAAAGAACGGAGGACATATTTACAGTAAAATCCTTCATTTATAACTTAGTTATATATTACTCACAACGTTGATGGTATTGTACTTTTGTAGCTTTTTATCTTAATTACGTGAATCATGGGATAATTATTGTTGTCGCCACCCAATCATGGGATAATTAATGTTGTCGCCACCCAATCATGGGATAGTTAATATTGTCGCCACCCTATCTAGCTGGCCATCTTATTTAGTTGAATAGCTTGAAGTATAGGAGAACCTTCATGCTCGTGGTTGTATACAAGTTAGATTTATATTAACATATACAATTATATAAATATTGTCTATCACTACAACAGCTGTGGGTGAGTTCGGTTCCTGTCCTTGACGAGGTGAACTCTATGCAATTTGCTGTGATGACGTTTGTCGGTAATGTGTTGCTGGTTTCCGGGGTCCTCTGGTTTCGTCGATAATTAATCTGACGACCACGATATGACGATCATACTCGTGTAGAACATAACCAAAAATCTATAAAGTATACGTATATTCGACTAAATAAAAGACACATTCAGTACATGTACCATATGTCTTGATAGGCATGGTATGAAGTTACTTAAAGCTTACTTCTGAAGAGCTCTCTTTAAAACAATGGTGCTCGTCCGGGTATGTGTGAGGATTGACATTCACTCGCACGTGGAAAACAGGTGCATGACCGCTTCATTTCAGTAAAAGGGAAGGTTTTGTTCCATTTATATGTATATAGTCAAGCATGTCTTATGTGACCTTCCAAGGGAACAGTGAAATATGGTCACATAAGACAGGTGGTCGCTTAATACAGGTTTTATTGATGTTAAGTGTATTGTGAAGGGAAATATTGTACAGTCAACCTGCTTTAGTGGCCACCTCTATTAAGCAATAACTTGTATTATGTGACCTTAATTTTTATTTCCCTTCAGAGTACATGAACTAAATGTGATGCTCAGGTAGGTAGAACTTATAACATTATCTCAAACTACAATCTGTCACACGTATATATTCAGTAATAAATGACAAATTAAAGTCAATAATCACTGCTAATAGACATTCTAGTTGACACACAGAGTTCATCCTAGCTAATAATCAAAACACTATATCATAATAGGCATGCAATGAACATGATGCAATTACTATGATACATGCGGCATTTCAAAACAATGGAAAGTTGGAAAAACTTTAGAAAATACACTAAATTTTATAGTTTATCATGTAATTAATATCTTGTAGATATTGTCAGTTAATCTATTAGTATTAAATTCAGTAGTAAAGACACATTCAGTACCAGTTGCCACAGAAACAAATGTTAAAATCGATGTATTAATGGGTCAACATGTCTTTATGTGATGTTAATAAATAATTTCAGACCGCCTTTTGATGTAAAATTATCAAGAAAGAGTATTATATTAACTGGTTTAACCTACCCACATGTTGATGCCTGTTCCAAGACAGGAACTGGATTTCTAATGACATATACTTTGGTATTTTTCGTGGTCATTGATTTGATGTGAGAGGTAGTTGTTCGTTTTGTTGATATTGGTAGAGGTGTTGACGATCATTGTTTAAACTTTCTTATAAATCTCATTATATATTTCTTTAACTTTACATTTTTACTAAAAGAGGAAAAACAGCATGAATAATATAAACATTTTGAAAATTTTGCAAATATCAATACCGTCATTTGATAAGCAAACATACTGCCTTTTACGTCCAGTCAATAGTATACGTTATCAGTCTAGAAAGGTAACATGACATACCACTAGGCCTGTTAAACGGTGAGGTATAAGACGTTTAATATCTGTCCGTCAAAAGTGCCATATCATAGAGTTTTATAACCCTCAGTTGATAATCTCTATGTGTACCAAGACGAAAACTTATGTAGTTGTATACGTCAATATAACACTTTGTATACGTCAATATAACACTTTGTATACGTCAATATAACACTTTGTATACGTCAATATAACACTTTGTATACGTCAATATAACACTTTGTATACGTCAATATAACACTTTGTATACGTCAATATAACACTTTGTATACGTCAATATAACACTTTGTTTAGTGTTGACCAGACTAATATTGCCAGGTGCACTGTTGAGGAGCTGCCAACGATAGACATAAAAGTGATAAATTAAACCATATATTACATTGCAATTTATCAATCATGCTTCTTATTACTTACTGAAGATATATTGGATGACAACAATTTTGTTGCACACCGACAGAAACAAACAATATATATTGTTCTATGATACTCTTAGACATTTGTATTTTAAACCTATGATAAGTCTTGGTTGGATAACATTGCATTGATTTGCTGTGATGTCCGTTACGATTTCCAGATAAAAACGATGTTCGGTTCACCTTGACCTCCAGTAGGCACACAAGATGAAAACAAACAAAACAATAACACAACACAATATGTGTTGGACACCACTATACACAAGACACAAGACGAAGACAAACAAAACAATAACACAACACAATATGTGTTAGACACCACTATACACAAGACACAAGACGAAGACAAACAAAACAATAACACAACACAATATGTGTTAGACACCACCATACACAAGACACAAGACGAAGACAAACAAAACAATAACACAACACAATATGTGTTAGACACCACCATACACAAGACACAAGACGAAGACAAACAAAACAATAACACAACACAATATGTGTTAGACACCACTATACACAAGACACAAGACGAAGACAAACAAAACAATAACACAACACAATATGTGTTAGACACCACTATACACAAGACACAAGACGAAGACAAACAAA
>MJUT01004692.1:3732-22295 GCA_002080005.1 Gigantidas platifrons
CTGTGTAGTGTCTTATAAAGCAATTTACGAAATTGAGACAATGTTGAATTTACAAACAATATCGCGTAGGAATGGCAGCGAGACACACAAGGAAACAATCCGTCATCTGATGAATATGCGAGTGTGTGATTCTTTGTATGAATGAGGTGATATTGTCCACTCATGTAAGTTAAATAAAACAATGACTCTTATATACTGGACAATAGTTTGTACCCAACTGACATATGTTATAAGTATCTTTTTAATAAATACCTTTTTTTAGATAACCTTAAATATATAGCTAGTCATCGGTCGATTACATCGTGTGTGTATAATACAGTAATAACTCGTCTAATTATGTGAGCACGAATGGATTCTGACATAATATTCATCATGTCCGCCCATAGTCAAGAGATTAGAAAGACAAATAATAACAAAAGTCTTTAGGAGTAAGTATATTTATAAGAAATAATAACAGGTAAAACAAAAATACCCACCAAAGAAAGACAACTCTAATGAAAATATAAATTTTACTTACATCAAATCGAGTGATTCAAAGTGATTTTCCCTGCATTAAATTATTTACCGCAACATCATTCTTAGCATATTGAATGTAATCAATTTCAATCGTCCTTCCTCAAAACTAAGATTATTCTTTTACCTGTGGAAATACATCCATCTAGATAGTGTAATCACAGGTATATTGTTACCTACATAATCTATTGTTTATAATCCTGGTCTCGCGTTGTATATATAAATTTACAGTCAAACTTGTAATAAGAGGTCACTGTTGGGACAATTATAGGTGTACTTTTAATACATGTGACATCGTAAGCAAAGGTTCAATTCATATGAGTGATTTATGACAGGACAAGAAGCATGTGACCTTTTAATACAGGTGACCGCTTAATACCGGTGACTGCATGGACATGTTTGACTGTATATGAAACACTGCCAACTTGACAAAAAGTTCAACAGAATTACCAAATGCGGTTTTTAATGTGTAAAAAACAAACGTTCAATAAAATGTATTTTCTTAAATTTATATTACAAATCAAATACAATATTTATGTTTGAAATGTAATGTTCCTAATTAATGTTATTTGTGAAAACTAATGTCGATCTCCCTCGGGCAAATTATTTGACTGTCCAATCGTTTGGCGTATCCGATTACGGTTATATCAGGAACGACTCGTGCACACTATGTTATATATCTACGTGAAATAACATAAAGTATAGTCCATTGCTCGTAAAAGACATATTTGTTGATTCTTAAATTCGTTGATCCCGACTTAAAAACAAAATAGAATAAGTCATAAATATTAGTATTGTGTGATTTCCTTCCGAAAATAGAGAGAAAACATTATAGTGTGTTGAATTTATAAAATCGTGGAATGGTTGACCTACGAACATTGGTTCTCTATCAATATAAAACTATTTCACATCAGCTTAACTTGATATTAATCTCTTTCAGTGCATCAGTAAGGCCAAAGGCAACAGTTCCCAAGTCATCTCCAGCACCGCGGGACAATAGTTTTGACTGTTGCCTGAACAGGCATGAAATAACTGTTTAATTATCTTATATATATATATCTCGTCTCGGTATATGTTTTCGTATGTCATATGTTTTCGTATCATCCATTTTATTTTGATTTCCACAGTGCTAGGGTTATTTTTTACGTGTGTGTTCCGGTTTCTATATCTGGAACGTAAACAGGACTCCAACGTGATATTTTTCAAAAATGTTCAAGGTTGCTTTTAAAGACATAAGTACCAAAAATAGCGAACCTATCTACTGAACCATACGTTTTTTAATGCTAAAAATTTACTCCATTTATTAAGTTGGTGGACAAAAAAATGAAGAGCTATATAAAATTGAACTATGTCGTCTGCCTCTCAGACACCGGCTCTTCCTGTCATGTGACTGTCATGGGGTCACTGATCGTACTTGTCAACAAAAGAGCTGACTGAAATGTGCCTGTTACTTATAAAAAATACATGTCACTTTGGAAATAATGTCACCTTTTTTATATTACTGTAATAAAATGACATAAAAACAGCCTGATCTTTGACAAAAATACATCAAATGATTAACACTTATATATATATTTGCTTATTTTTAGCCAAATAAATAATAAACACTAAGTAACTGTGCAAAGCATGAGCAGTGCATGTGGTTTCAGCACTAAGAAAAACATCAAAAGTAAACACAATTTTGAAAGTGGTAATTTTCAAACATTCTGTTATTTTATTTAGATATAGAATTATTTGTAGATGGGCAGAACCATGAAATTTTAAAACCAGCCATTTCCGGATTTTATATTCGTTTCCATCCCGTATATCGGCCCTGTTTTTACTTGATGCGAAAACATATGACACCATTTTACTGACAGCAAAACTTACCAGATAATCGAGAGTATATTAAGATACAAGAACGGTTTTTAAAACAATCTTATGAACAAAGAAATATTTAACTAGCCATTTTTGAAAATTCCAATCGTCATATGAACGCAGGGTTAACACTGTTAATCGCTATATCAGAAAATCGATAATAGTATGAAACCCCATCACACGAGAACATGTATGCACATAGCCACAAATCCACTGAAGATGATAATGTCTCGGATCCGGAAGAAGGGGAACTGTCAACTTTTTCACTCCGCCGGCTATTTTTAAAATTTTCTTTTAATCAGTTAAAAATATAGCATATGAAAAATATATAATATAAGTTAATAATATACAATGACAGCGCTACAGAAGTTCAGCGAAAATGAAGAGGAACTGTCCGATCAACAACGATCAATTCTTCTATTAGATATACTGAATGTCATGGGGTATTCTAAGAGTGAACGAGAAATACACAGACATGCCATACATCTCACTAATGCACTTTTGCATAATTTTCCTCCCCACGACCAAGTAACAATTAAGCTCACAGGAAGTACTTCAGAGGGCATGAATGGTGGTATCTATAGTAATCAAAGCCACACCGATCGTGATATGTTACTCACATTAATAAATATAAAGTTATACACTCCACGTAAAAACAATATTAACAACCATCCACGGTTACCCCTACATGACAATGAAGATTCATCTTTTCTTGTCGAAGAAGATGACAACTTTTCAGGATATGTCAAATTATCATTGGCGGAAGTGAAAACCAATTCTGTTTACGTGGATTGTTGTAAAAGAATGAATAATGGCAAACTGTATTTATCAAATTCCATGATGATGGATTCATTATATATCAAAACAGGAGAAGATCATATTATTCCGATTGAAATGCACGAAATTTTAGAAACATGGCAAAAGATCAACGGACCTGCTCGTACATTATACAATAAACGCTATGGAGAGCTTATTAAATCGATGGATATGGTGTATTGCATTCATTACGAGGCGTGGCCAAATTCGGCAAACTCGTTCATAACCAGACGTAAACCAAACAATTGGCCATCTAACAGCATGTTAAAAAATATCCAAAGTCAAGGTTGTGACGTAGTACCAATAGGACATCATGATGGTAAAAATAATGATATACAATGGCGCATTTCTTTTCCGGGTGAACGCAATCTACTCTTAGATCTCAATGATGTTCAAATACTATGTTATGCATTGATCAAAATAATACTAAAGGAAACCTTGAATACGTCTCAAAGAGAAGTGGTGTCGTCGTTCCACGCAAAGCATGTAATGTTTTGGTGTATGGAGCTTTGTTCATGTCAATGGGTTGACGCAAATTACATTAATTGTTTAAATATATGTCTAACAAAGCTGATACAGATGATAAAAGCTAGACATATTCCACATTATATCATAGAAAGTAGAAATTTGTTTAATTCTAAAATGACAGAAACAATGTCAATGGAAATTGTTGACGTCTTAAGCAAATATGATACGACACATGTTTTCACATTGGATGCGTTCGAACGTGTGTTTAAGGTAACACATTATAACAATGGTCGGCTAAAACACGAAGCCTTAAAATCAACAATAAAGGCTTGCTTCACTGCTTATGATTCAACTTTTCATACTCATTTATGTTGTACATCTTCAATGTGGGATTCATACATACCACATAATGCAACAAACAGTTTGTTGATTTATGTGAAGATTCTACAAAATTTGACAAAAGTCAAAGGTGTAACCATCCAATACGCCAAGTATCTTGTCAGAAGCATGATTGGTTTCTTATACTATGCAAAGTATAAAGAATCAAACAAAATGGAATTTTTGCTTGCATCAAAGCGACTAATTAAAAAATCGCTGAATTTGGATTGTACGTGCGTAAGATTACGTGCCGCCACATTTTTCTTAACTAACATGGAATATAGTCAATCAACTAAAATTTGTGACACATTTCTCACTTTTCCACCAAAACAAAAGATGGACAGTAGTTTTTTTGAATATGATACAGACATAACGGCAAAGGTGTTTCACCAAATATTTGAGGGGGCCACGACTGAAGAACTTGAGAACATTATGAAGGCAATCTTGCCAACGTTGTATTGTTCCGTCAAATTCAAATATTTGCCTGGAAACTACGATATAACAGAACAAAGTCCTGTTTGGATATTCCGTAATTTCACAAACATATGTTTTCATGGTCTATCCATGGATGTAACCTTTATGACGGCAGAAAAATGGGTGGTTCCTGATCCCATCCTATATGAATTACTTTCACTACCACAACATGCAGATTATGAAGTTTTTCAATTTTCGGGTATCTATCTGGATCCAATGTTTGTTTGCATTCAAACTAAATTATTATGCTACCATTCGATGGGAAATGTAAATGGTATGGCGGAAATGTTAACTTTGATGAACAGTTTTATCACAGAAAAACAATTCACCAGCCAATCAAGTTGTGTTTACCTGAACATGTTTGCGTACTGTCAGATAAAAGCCGGACACAACAAACAATCCGTTAAATATATATTACAATCTTTACGCATTTTTCCATCGAGATATAATACTGCCTCAGGGTACTTGAAAATCGTTCTTCAAATTCTGAATTCTCTGTCCGTATCGAATTGCTAATTTTCAATGTATATGATATTTAAACTGACAGAAATTTTGGAATTGACTTCTACCAAATACTGATCAACTTATAGGGGTTGAGGATTATGTCACAGGTTGCACATGATATTGCAAAATATTAAAACTACCTACAGGTTTTGTAATCTTTTGTTATAGGAGACAGCATCCTTGAATATTTAAACCGAGCGACTCATAACTAAGGGTTGTATCTGGAAACCAATCAGAAAGCATAAAGTTTGAAGATACCAAAGGGGGTAAGAAGAATCCGTATATTGAAAAAGAACAGACAACAAAAAGGACAAAAGGACGAACAACGATCTACAAAAAATACACATAAAACTAAAGATCGAGTAACAAACCCCCACTAAAAACCGTTTTTTATTATTAGTTGACTATTTAGATGTGTGTAAGCAGAATATATCTCGCATAGTGATATGATGTATTATGAAAATGTAGCATAAACAGTGATGGTCAACAATTCGACCAATATTTAATATCAACAAAACTAATAATCACCTGTCACCTCAAATATTTGAACAGAAAACAGACCACGTGATATGGTTCTTACTTCAGACAGGCACACAATTGTGATATGATGTGTATCTACTCGTTTAGTTTCTAATGTTCTTTTATGATTATGATTTTACTTTTTCGTTTTCTGATATTAATTTAAGTAGAGCCTGAAAATACCATAGGAGATATAAAGATCGAAGAAGACGAAACCACTAAGCAGCTGGAGAGACTGTGGGTCAAATAAAGAGCTGCGGAAGGGTAGTCAGTTCCTGCTCCACTTGTGGCATCCGTCGTATAGTCAAAGAAGAGTTTGAAGGTACCAAAGGGGTAATCGGAATCCGTAAATCGAAAGACAGACAACACAATGGCCAAACGATAAGGGACAAAAGGATAGACAACGATCCACAAAATACTACGCTGAAAGCTAAAGACTGGGCAATGAGAATCCCACTTAACACCGGGATTGAGCTCGGGTGCATTGTACGGGTAGGTACTGACACTCGTCGTGTTACTCTAGTTACACACGCGATGATAAATCATGAATTAAGAAAAGACCGGGAAGTACTTATGACAAAAGGGGCATACCCTTGGTCAGTTGTGACACAGAAATTCAGTAAAGATTAACCAAGTCATGATGGCCACCGTAAAACATTCAAAGTGATGAACTGAGCAATACTATTTATCCGATATTTCCTTGCTTGATTTTAACATGTTTACTTAATGTCACGCCGTAATATGGCTGATACATAGCAAAATATGGTGTTAAGCTACAACATATAATATTACACGACACCCACTAGTTTAATATTCTCCGTCTTATAACCAGATCACTCCTATCGAAAGGAAACACCTCCAACAGTGAAACACTATATATAACATAATAAACAATAACATTTTCATATATCAATTAAGATGAGTAGCATCGAAAGACCGTCTATAGTATTCTATGACCCTTGACTTAACGTACTATTCAATGTCAATAAATATGAAAGAAAACCGTATTACCCCCCCCCCCACCACAGAAATTTAAATGCTACATTGTATTTAGCAATAATCCGACAAACACTTATAGATATAGATCCGTTACATTGGAATATTGAGTTAAATTGTTTTGCTTCAGTTATTAACACATGTGCCATTTTTGCAAACATTTACATGATTCTAACGAATTTATTTTGACAAATACAGTCAAACCTTAAAGCTCATATATGGGGCACATTTTAAGGTTGCCTCAAGTGGAGTTTATATACAGGATTAAATGTATATTCAGGACCAGAACAAAGTCAACAACATATGTTATATTGTAAAGAGAGAGGGTCCACCAGGGGCAATAACTTTTGATTGCTGCTGGAAAAATATAGAGATTATGGTGGTACGAAAAATGTAGACTTTTGTACAGGCTACAACATGTCTACCCTTTTTTGAAATTTACAGAAGGCGTTTTTAGCCTGCAGAAAGCATGGCACTCCTTAAACTCCTTACTCACTAAGGTCCACCGTGAGGCTATCTGTAATATTATCTGACACCCCCCCCCCACTACAACAAAATCGAGCTGTTTGCCCCCCTTTCAGTGAATTGATGACGTTTTATTTTGAAAAAAAAAAGAAATCGACACATTCAATCAGTAAATCTTTATTTGTAATATTATGAAGAATATGATACTTGACTTTGTAATGTAACCCATTCTTATTGTAGGTAAAATAACCGAGGAATGGTCTTTTTAAGGTCGTATATATATTTTACAGGATGTATTGTTGATATATTGATGTGGAAAAAAACAGTGTGGTACAAAATCTAATTTATTTTGGAAATTTAAAATAATTTTAATTTTTCAAATGAAACTGTATTTCTGATGTTACTTCACTATTGTAATTCAATCAAGGAGATATATGTAAACAGTCAGAATAAGATAATAAAGAATTCAAAAAAAGAATAGAACTTTAAATGTCTCTTTCTTCAAATTCAATGGTTGGAAAAACATAATTTTTAAATAAAAGTTTGCAGATCGCCAATCAATTATCACATTTACCTGTAGACATTGATTTCTGAAATTGACATTAAGGTAAGAATGATAACGATTGTAACATGCATGCCTTTTTTTCCTTTTCTCTTTCTATGATTTATATACCAGAATGTAAGAACTATGCAATACTACACGCAGATACGAGATAGTGTACACTTTAAATCTGGGATGTAGTTGTATTACTCTCAGAGAGACGTGTAATAATCAACGACCTAGATGTGATATACAGATTATTACATGACATTTTTCATATCATACCCTTTATCATTCCTAGGTCATGATATCAGCCCGAGAGCCGATAGGCTCAAGGGATGATATATGAACGAGGGCTGATAAAGGGTATGATATGCAAAATGACATGTTATGATATGTTTATCATATACTTCAACAGAGGAAATAACTGATTTGTACCAAAATGTAAATTAGTCATTTTGGCTAGAATTAAATACATGTATATAGTCATAGAACAACACAAATATTGTTTTAATATGCAAATCCAATAAATGCACATTTTTTATCCACTTTCTATATCATAGAAGAGAAATTGGTAGTTAATAGTTTTCTGCGCAAATATTTTATAAAACAGTTGAATCCGCCGTGTCTGTAAACACAGTTTTCCGGAAATTCACGAAGTGAACTTACGGACATTGACGGAAAGGCATGTACTAAATTTCCGGAAGCAGTTATTAAACTTGCTTTATCAGCCCGCTTCGATCATTCTTGTGAAACCGGGTGAAATAAACATGACTCCCCTTATTATTCTAAGCAACACTCAAAGTTTTATTACAGGGTAAAATTTTAGCTTTATTAACTAAAAGTATATGATAAATTGAATTGCTTCATGTTACAAATAATTTGCACCATAGTTTTATCAATAGGCAGTGCGCATTTGAAGATATACGAATAATTGTATTATACAACACACATATTTAACATTATCCACAATTTTAATGCGTAATGTTTATACCTCAATATATATGTTTGATACCCTTGAAATATATGTGCATACGAATTTATACTTGAATTAAATATATAACATGTGAATGATCTGTAATACCGTGTGTGTATCATATAGACGTAAACCAATACCCTATCAAACAAATACATGACCCTCACATTCCTGGCTTTGTACAAACACCTATATAAAGAGTGACGATGGCTAGCTAGTTTTAGGGGTCCACATTGTAAGATAGATGCATTTGTTTTCGTTTGTTATATGGAAATGTTAGAAATGAAAATGAATAAATATAAAATTTAGCACAAATTATTCTACTCTATATGAAAGTCAATTAAAATAATGAATACTACGCACAGTAGTTTAGAGTTAGCTGACTTGCTACTAGTGGAGCAGGGATAGTCTACCCTTCCACAGAACTTGAATTCCCCACCCCAGTTTTATGTGGGGTTCGCATTGATAAATCGTTAATATTATGTGTAGTGTATTATAGATAAATCTGCGAAATTGAAACCATGTTAAATTTGCAAACACTATCGGGCAGGAATTAGCCAGATAATACAAGGAAAAAACCATCATCTGATGAATATGCGAGTGTGTGATATTTCTAAAATCAGTGATTATGCACGATATTGAGTAAAAGAGTTGCCTGTTCTCAAGATTATGTATATTAATAAGAAATACTAACACGTTAAACACATATTCATTCAAAAGAAACATAGCACTTATGCCATCACATCGAGTGATTCAAAAGACGCTAAATCTGGATTTTCCTTGCATTAAATTACTTACTGCAAGATTCTTCTAAAGTAATATTTGATGTAGTCAATGCAAACTTCTCCCCAGAACTAAAATATTATTTCATCACATTACACATTCATCTAGATAGTGTAATCACAGATATATCTGTTCTACTGTTTATAATCCTGTTCTCGTAATGAACATACATATGTACAGTCAAACCTGTAATAAGAGGTCACTATTGAGACAAGGAAAAAGTGGACTTTTAATCCATGGGATCTCCTTAATTTATGTTTTGTTTATGACAGGACAGCACTAATGTGTCCTTTGAATACAGGTGACCGTTTAAAACAGATGACCACATGACTGGGTTTGACAGTATATGAAAGATATACTGACCATTTCGCATCAAGTTCATCAGAATTGTCAAATTTAGTTTTGAATATACATTGTATATGTATTGCACATAGACTACAAGCATACAACTAACGAGATATGCAGCTCAATATATATGAATATATAAATAGGAATGCAGATGCATAATAAACTAGAATTGTCGTATAATAAAACCCTTTAGATGATCTTTAAGTTTATTTCATTACTTATAGGTTCTATTAACAGCACACAATAGTTTGACTTTTTTGGCGAATAATGTCATGATTTTATTAACAACACAACATAATACAACACAATAAACTGATCAACAATTAAATGAATTGTCGACAAAGGAACCACTGGGCAACCAGCAGTATAAGTGATACATTCCTCCATATGTTTATCATTTTAAAAGAAGGTAGTCATCTATACCATCCAAGGTGTTGTATAAGGCACAACGTTCTTAGCCAAGTAGTAGGTATTAATCTGAAAATAGTAATCAAACAGCAGAAAAGTAAACCTTACAAAAGGGTAGGAGGGAGGTATTTCCAATGATCTGGCTTTTGCGTTCAATTTGGAATGAAGACGCATACCAATTTCCTTTATATATATATCTCAGTCCTCTTTTGACGGCAAGTGTTATGCAACTGCATGGACAAAGCGTTGACGCTTACCACATGTGAAAACGTATACGAGTTCTTACATGCCGCTTATCACTTTTTTCACTTATCACCTATCACAAATTACAAATAAACGATAACATAAAAGTACAATATAAATCTAATCTTATTAAATTGTATTTTGTTTGAAATGCAATGTTTCTAATAACTGTAATTAGTGAAAACTAATGTCGATCTCCCTCGGGCATTGATAACCTTGTTCCCAAGGACTTTAAAATTAGTTGGCTGTCCAATCGTTTGATTCTGAGAGTATCAGATTACGGTTATTTCAGAAACGAGTTGTGCATACTAAGATATATATCTACGTATATGTATATTGTGAAGTCACTTAGATTGTAGTGCATTGCTTGTTGATTCTTAAATTTGTCGATTCTGAATTTCAACAAACAAACACATATCATCAATATAAATATTGTGCGATTTCTTTTCCGAAAATAGACAGAAAACATTATATTGTGTTGAATTTATAAAATCGTGGAATGGTTGATCTAAGAAAATTGCTTCTCCATGAATGTAACACTATTTCAAGTTAGCTTAGCTTGCTATTAATCTGTTTCAGTGTATCTATATAGAATGACAGCGCTACAGAAGTTCTGCGAAAAGTTGTTCTTAGAACAGGAAACATCCGATCATCAACGATCAATTCTTTGAGTAGACATAATGAATGTCATAGGGTTTTCTAAAAGTGAGCGAGAAATACACAGACATAACATACATCTCCAGCGTATACTTTGGCATATTTTTCAAACCACCGACAAATTAACGATTACACTAACAGGAAGTAAATCAGAGGACATATGTGGTAGTGTCTATTTTAATCATGGCCACCACGATTTTGATTTCTTACTTACAAATAGAAATATCAAGTTATACACTCCACGTACAAACAATATTAACCCTCCACTGTTACTGCTGCATGACAATAAAGAGTATGATGCCTCTTGTTTTGTCGAAGAAGATGACAAATTTCCAGGATATGTCAAGCTATCGTTGGCGGAAGTGAAAACCGATTGTGTTTACTTGGATCATTGTAAAAGAATGAATGATGACAAACTGTATTTATCAAATTCTGTGATACTAGATTCATTTTGTGAACCATTAATTAAATTATCGAAAGACGATTATATTTCTTTTTTCCTTCCAACCAGGTATTAGGTCCATATCAGAAAGGTGATATAACCGGACCTGTTCATGCAGTCCACAATAAAAACTGTACAGGAACTACAACAAAAACGGATAGTGTGGAGTGCATTCATTACGACACTTGGCCAATTTCTGCAAACTCGTTTATAACTAGACGTAAACCACACAATTAGCCCTGTAATAGGATCATAAGAAATATCCAATGTCAAGGTTGTGACGTAGTACCAGTAGGACATCATGAGAGTAAAAGTAATGATATACAATGGCGCATTTCTTTTCCGGGTGAACGAAGTCTACTTTTAGATCTCACTGATGTTCAAATATTGTGTTATGTACTGATCAAAATAATACTAAAGGAAAACTTGAATACGTCTCAAAGAGAAGTGGTGTCCTCGTTCCATATAAAGCATGTATTGTTGTGATGTGTGGAGCTTTGCTCATGTCAATGGGTAGACTCAAATTACATTAACTGTTTAAATATATGATGATAAAAGCTGGACATAATTCCACATTCTAATTTAGTTGTTTAATTTCCCTGGTTTGTGATTGTACAATGCTGAAATTTTCATGGTATCAATTCCACGGTTGAAAATCATGAGATATTTTAGACGATTGCCGATTACGTCATCTTGTCAACAATGTAGCAATACACATGATTACATTTGAGTGGAGATAAATGAATTGTATTTGAATAATTCACGCCATCAATTGTCGATTTAATACTGTAATTTTCAGCAATTCCACGGTTGAAATAGCATGAAATATTATTTTAATTTTTGCTGATTACCGCTTATGTCATCTTGTTAATAATACGGCAATATATATATATAATGTATGTATGTCTATCCTACACATGATTACATTCGAATGGAGATAACTGTATTGTATTTGAAATTTGACGGCATCAATCGTCGGCTTAATGGTCGCTAATATCCGTTTACTGGCTCCGCTAACGCGTCGCCAGTAAACTCAATTTGCGACCATCAAATCTCTAATTGATGCCGTGATATTTTCAAATGCAATACTGTTATCTCCTAATTATATCATAGAAAGTAGAAATCTACTTAATTCTAAAATGACAGATAAAATGTCAAAGGAAATTATTGACGTCTTACGCAAATATGATATGACATATGTTTTTACATTAGATGCCTTCGAGTATGTTCTTAAGTTAACACATTATAATAATGCACTGCTAAAGCGTGAAGCCCTAAAATCAACAGTAATGGCTTGTTTCGATGCTTGCTTTTGGTACTTTCGGTTGCTTTGTGTTTGGTCCATTTTATTTTTGGGAATTACACATACCACACAATGCCACAATAAGTTTGTTGAATTACGTGAATAGTCTACAAAATTTGAAAAAAGTGAAAGGTGTGTCTATTGAATACACCAAGTATCTTGTCAGAAGTATGGTGGGTTTCTTATACTATGTAAAGTATAAAGAATCAAACAAAACGGATGATTTACTAGCATCAAAGCGACTGATTCAGAAATCGTTGGATCTGGACAATTCTTGTTTACAATTACGTGCCGCAACATTTTCCTTAATTAACATGGAATATAGTCAATCTATTGAAATGAGTGACACATGTCTCACTTTCCCACCAAGACATAAAGGGGACAGTAGCTATGGTGAATATTTCAATGACATACGGATGAAGGTATCGCAACAGCTATTTGAAGTGAAAACGACTGAAGAAATTGAGAACATCCTGAAGGCAATCTTACAAATGTTTGATAGTACTGTCAAATTAAGATCTTTGCCTGGAAACTACGATATAACACAACACAATTCCGTCTGGATATTCCGTAATCTCACAAACATATTTCTCCATGGTCTATACATGGACGTAACTTTTATGACGGCAGAAAAATGGGTGGTTCCTGATCCCATCCAATACGGATTACATTCACTATCACATAATGCAGATCATGAAGAATTTCCATTTTCTGGTATCAATCTTGATCCAATGTTTGCTTGCCTTCAAACTAAATTGTTATGCTACTATTCGATGGGAAATGTACATGGTATTGCTGAAATGTTAACTTTGATGAGCAGTTTCATCACAGAAAAACACTCATTCCCAAAACAAGCTATGCATACCGCAACATGCATACATACTGTCAGATAAAGCCGAACACCACAGACAATCCGCTAAATCTATATTACAATATTTACACATTTTTCCATCGAGGTATAATACTGCTTCAAGGTACCTGAAAATTATTCTTTAAAGTCTGAATTCGTTGTTCATTTAGAATTACAAATTTTGAATGTACAAGATATTTAAACTGACAGAAATTGTAGAATTTACTTCTCCCAAATATTGACCGCCTTCAACAAGTTGAAGATCGAAACTATTTGGCTTTCCAATCTGTCTATTTTGTGCGTTCCTGACGAAAAATATTTCAGAAACGCTCTCTGTGCAATAAATTATATGGATACGTCTTTTTTTATTAGTTGACTGTTTAGATGTGTAATAAGAAGAAACAAAAAACTTGTATTGTGATTTGTTGTATTATGAAAAGACAGCTTAAATGGTGATGGTCACCAATTCAACCGATATCAACAACACTAGAAAATCACATCTTCCCTCTAAGCCTTCAAATATAAAGGCCACGCATACAGCATTGGAAATGCAGGTCCTGTATTGGAACAGACACAACATTGTGAGATGATGTGTGACTGCTTGTTTAGTTTCTAAAGTTCTTTCATCATTTTTATTTAACTCTTTTGTTTGTTGATATTTCTTTTTAGTTCAGTAGAGCTTGAAGATACCAAATGAGTAAGCATAATCCGTAAATCGAAGGACAGACAAAACAATGGCCAAAATAAAGAACAAAAGGACAAAGAATGGTCCACAAAATACCACAAAAAACTAACGCTCGAGCAACGCGATCCCCAATAAACACCGGGAGTGAATGCATGTCTCCCGGAAGGGTAGGCACTTCCTGCTTCACTAGTGGCAACCGTCGTGAATAGTAAAAGAAGAGTTTGGAGATACCGAAGTGGTAATCATGATCCATAAAGGACAGACAACATAATCGCTAAAAGAAAAGACAAAAGGACAAACAACGATCCGCAAAAATAAAATACACCGAAAACTAAAGAGCCCCATTCAGGTGCTCCGAATGGAAGTGCAGTTTCTGCTCCACTAGTGGCACCCATCGAGTTAATAGGGCTAAAAATCCTGTGATAAGTCATGAATGAGGAAGGTGAAGTGCTTAAGACAACAGATACATATCCGTGGTCATTTGTGACACAGACATTCCGTAACAAACATGGTGGTGACAATAAGTGATTCTTTGAATTATATTTCCTTGTTTAATTGTGATATTGTTATCTAATATCACCACATTATATGACTGATATATTGAATGAATGAATGAATGAATGAATGAACGAACGAACGAACGAACGAACGAACGAACGAACGAACGAACGAACGAACGAACGAATGAATGAATGAATGAATGAATGAATGGATTCTTTATTTGGAAAAAGCATATACAAGCTATAGCAATCAAACAGATATATAAATGTACACATGTAACACTGATTAATATTGAAAAAGGTGGTGTTAAGCAACAACAAATAATATGAAAATATTTCTCAAAATATTGCTATTAAATGACGCTCTGGATACAACACGTTGTGATGATGATGAAAGACGAATGTTGCGATGTCATTGGTGGAAAGGGATTTTGTGCTACTCTATTCCAACCATCAACTGGCCGATTGTTGGTTGCTAAAAATCTAGCCGCTAATTTGCATCTTCTCCTTTTCGAAATCAACAAAGAGGGTCTTTAACGCACCAGGAGCGTTGCGCTCTCCAAACATGACGCCGACAATTGTAATATTTTACGTGTTATAACCAGAATACCAGCCCCTTCTAAAGGGCGTCTCCACAACAGGGAAACATAATACCATACAGTTATACCTTATCATCTTTCCCTACGGTGATCTCAGCTTGCAGCACAGTTCCGTAAAACTCGTATCACTTTAGCGCGTGTATAACTATTTGACACAAACTTATCACAACTTGACCTGAACTTATCACCCCGATTATCCCAACGTTTTGACCAAGTGTTTAAACTATTGACAATGTAACGTTAAGTTTCTACTTAATAAT
Source organism: Gigantidas platifrons (assembly GCA_002080005.1). Classification (NCBI taxonomy): domain Eukaryota; kingdom Metazoa; phylum Mollusca; class Bivalvia; order Mytilida; family Modiolidae; genus Gigantidas; species Gigantidas platifrons. Next base: position 19,318 of record MJUT01004692.1, read on the forward strand.
TCATTATATATTTGTATAATCTTTCTTTTATAAAAAAAAACATGCGTTTAAAATATGTTGCAACAGCAAACGAAATTGACGTTAGAAAATTACCCTTGATCGGTTTGTTGATAAATTCTGTCGGGACTACTTTTTGACCTCATTTGACCCACGGTTGTGTGATCACAAACGTAAACATCGAGGGGAGTTGCGTAACTCTTCTATCGTAAATATTTGTTGTTATATTCATAATGTTCGCTTCAAATAAACTTAATGAAGATATGTTTTCGTTATGTATAATCAATATGTTCTATCATTCAGAGAATCTTTGGCATAATTTCACAAATATAGAGCTAATACCATGCTACTACCCCCTCCCCCAACATACAAAGAAAAAAATTAACAAAAAATTCGTCTGCTACAAAATGGCTTCCAAAACAAACAAACAAACAAACTTTGTTCCAAAATTGACTCCAAGTTGTGAAAGGACAACATTGTTTTTATTTTGCGACAGAAAATCTTCTCTTGAATGTAAAATTTACTTTTGACCACTAAAGCTTTTGCCGATTCCTTGATGTTTGCAATACAGCCAGGAGGTACAACTTCATTTCAATGCAAAACAGTGTTTACTTGTAATATTGAAACAAGGTCAGGATTTGAACCTGAGACCTACTCATCTAAATGTATGACGAGTTGCTCTTACCTCTGAGCTACCTAGTTGAATTACAATAATTACAAATACAAACACAATATCTGCTTGAATATGCTGTACATCCATTATACCTTTTGTGTAGTTTGCCAGAAACTAGCAATTTTGGGTTTTTATGCTGACCGATTCGGCAAATAAATGTGTATTACAGTAGGTCTCAAAATGTAAACAAGTCACGGATGGGCCTAAAAAATACACCAACAGTTAATTATGACAATTGCACATTACTTTTTAGATTTTGTTTACAAAATGTAGGGAGTTATACGTTGACATATTCCAACACAAATACAAATATTCAGAATACTTAGCCCGCCGCCTGAACAGGTGCTCATCGTTGATGTGTTGATGGAATGTCGCAAGGTCATGGTCGCCTTGCGGCTGGACATTTTGCTAATTATTTGTCTCTATTACTGATCGCACAAACAACGTCTGAATTAGAAAAGGTTAGAAAGTAATTAGTGTTAATAAATCTAACAATAATTAACATATAACAGCGTCTACAAATGAAAAAGAAAATATTGTGAGAATTATATAGCTTGGCGTATTATCAGTAGTGAATGATAGCTGCGGATGAATATGAAATGACGTAATGTGAAATGTAAGAGACATTTCCCGCGCTACTTTGAGAGAAATGAACTACTAGTAAATATACGAAGAAAAGCGATTTAGTAAGATGATAAATAATTTTTCGGGTGTTTGACATGCATATATCGTAAAGTATCATCCCGCTCGCCTGAATATGAAGCTTTGGGGCTCGTTCTCTAACGCTCACTCGCTCCAAAGCTTCATATTCTGGCTCACGGGATGATATTTTACAATATATGCCTGTCAAAAGCCCGATAAAATATGCATATCAACTATAGAACAGATGAAACAATTACCTTATCACATATTGAATAAGAGGTGATGGTTAGCATCGGATGAAAATCTATAATTATCTATGACCCTTGACTCAAGCGTACTATGCCAAGTCAATATAAATGAGAGAAAAAAGTGCTACCCCCTCCCAGGAATGTAAATGTTACATTGTATATGGCAGGAAGTCAATAAACACTTATAGATATAGACCCGTTACCTTGGAATTTCAAGTTAAATTGTTTTGCTTCAGTTATTAACACATGTGTCCATTATTCAAACATTTGAATGATCCTAAAGGTTTCTATTTTTATTGATTGATTGATTCCGTAAACAAAAAATTAACGACCATTGAGCAGTATTTCAAACACAGCCAAACTTGTTTTATAGGGCAGCTATATGTAGCAAAATCAGAGGTGATGGGTATCATTGGACGAATGTCTATAAATATATATGATCAACCGTCCACTGCATACTCATTATAAATAAGAGAGAAAAAAGTGGTAGCCATCCCAGGAATGTAAATGTTACATTGTATTTGGCCAACAAACACTTACAAGACCCGTTATCTTGGAAAATCGAGGTAAATTGTTTTTCTTCAGTTATTAACACAGGTGTAATTTTTTTAAACTTTTGCAAGACCTTAATGATTCGTATTTTGATTGATTGATTGATTGATTGATTGATTGATTGATTGATTGATTGATTGATTGATTGATTGATTGATTGATTGATTGATTGATTGATTGATTGATTTCATAATTATTGCTTAACGGCCAGTGAACAGTTTTGAAATACAATTAAGTATGTCTTCAAAGGCACCTATATATCGCAAATCGCTCTCTATAAAGGCAGCTTCATTTTTCCAATGAAAGAATATTTTATATAAATTTAACCTGCATATAGCGAACAACTGTTCATAAGGGACACATTTTAAAGTTCTATTGAGTGGCATTTGCATACAGGATTGACTGTATATTCAGAACGAGAATAAAGTCAACAACATATACAAGTACATGTATATATAGAAAAAGAGGGAAGGTTGGGTAAATCGGTACCACGACTTTTTATTGCTACCGAAAAAGTATGGAGATTTACGTGAGACTATAAATGTAGACATATATATAGACTATGATATTTCTACACTTTTTTGAAATTTACAGAAAGTGCCTTCAACCTGTTCGACACTCCCTAAACTTGTTACCCACTATGTTCCACAGTGAAGCTGTTATTATATCTGACACTCCCTGGGGCCATCGTGGTGATGATATTATAGTAGTTGGATTATAGCTACCTATGAAATTAGTGCTTATCGCCACTAACATTGTGAGTTCGAATCCCTCTTATTCAAGGTGTATTCGCCACTACATAACTCAAATATTGTTGCAAGGTGCGTTAAAACTCCATGGCCCTAGCCCGACCTTAAACCCACCAC
>MJUT01004692.1:22700-45371 GCA_002080005.1 Gigantidas platifrons
AAAAACCCATCAAACAGGCTTCTACTATCCGCCACTTGAGGACGTTTTATTTTCGAATGACAAGATACACAATAGAAAGATACACATTCAATTAGTAAATATTTATTTGTGATATAAGGAAGACTTTGACTTTGTAATATAACCCATTCTTATTGTAGAAGGTTAAATAACCACCGCAGGACATGCGATGTCCATAAATAAATATTGGCTAATAGCCAGCTAGTCATCACATGTTCCTGTTGACTCAGACAGACATTCGTCAGCAATTTGGAAATTAAGGTAAGAATAATACAGATAACTTTATATATTGAAGACGCAATTATTTAAAGTACATTATCTAAATATTACAGTGAACATGTTAGGCGAGAAAAGTCGGTGCTGCATAGACTAATATATTCATTTGTTAGTTCACATAAAAATTAAAAACAAAACATACCATTTGATCTAAATACAGGTCAGAAATCAAATCGAAAAATAGTAAAGAATGAGACAAAATTGCTACCTCTATATACAGGATCGCTCACTTTCCTGACAAAGGTTGATATATTTATCTGTTAGTTCACTTAAAAATTGAAAACAGTCTAAATATAGTTCAGAAATCCAATCTAAAAATAGTAGAAAGAGGCAACATCGATACCGTTATATACATGATCGTTCACTTCCCTGGCTTGGTATAGTCAATAAACAGTGGCGGCGTTAAGCTAGTTTTATAGGACCACACTGTGAAATATCACAGAACAAATAACTTTGTTTTCTGTCTGTTCCATTGAAATGTTAAAAACGAAAGTAAATAAATGTAGAACCTAAGTTTCCTACTCTTCATGTAAGTAAGCTATGATAATAAATCTTATATACTGCACAATATTTTAAACCCAACTGATATATTTTATATTTCTAATAAATAACATTTTTACGATAACCATGAAATATATGTGCACACAAATTTAAACTTCAATTAAATATATAGCACGTCATCGATCTGTTTTATCGTATGTGTATAATAGAGTAATAACTCGTCTAATTATGTGAGCACGAATGGATTCTGGCATAACATTCATCATATACTCCCATAGTCAAGAGATTGGAAAGACAAATAATACAAAAGTCTTTGGGAATAAGTATATTTTTAAGCTACAATAACAGGTAAAAAAATACATACCAAAGAAAGACAACTCTTATGAAAATATAAATTTTATTTGCAACAAGTCGTGATTTTCCTTGCATTAACCCAATATTCAATGTAGTCAATGTTAAATCCACCCCTTCAAAACTTATATTATTCCTTTAACAGTGAAACATACATCCAATTAGTGTATTATATTTACCTATGCACTCTATTGTTTATAATCCTGGCCTCGTGTTGATTATATAAATCTATAGTCAAAATGTAATAAGGGAACATCTTTGGAACGCTCAATTCATATATTTTGTTTATTAAAGGGAAAGAAAAAAGTGACATTCTGATACATGTGACTGCTTAATACAGGTGACTACTTCATTGAGGTGAATATATTGTCATATATTACATGCCCACATGGGAGCCAGAACCCGCAGTTCATCGTCAATAAGGACACGTGCGACTGTGGCGGAAGTCACTGGGTGGTGTTTCACTTTCGTCTCGTTGGACCCGTCGAATTTTTCGATTCGCTAGGAAACGCACCGGAAACGTATCACCGCCGTTTCGCCAACGTCCTGATCGTCAACGGACCGGAATACTACTACTTTTCGTCTCAAATCCAATCCGTCGACACCGACACTTGCGGACTGTGTTGCCTGTATTACTTCAAACGGAGATATCGAGGAATGGAGCTGCCGGACATAGTGAAAGACTGTTCCACCGTTGATTTAAAAGGAAAAGAGGACAACATTGTAAGATCTAAATGTATATTGTGATGCATTGTAATTTTCGTTATGATTGAACTTAATAAGCAATCGAACTGTTGTTGTTGTGTTGTTCTCTTTTAGCTTAGAAGTGTTCCGACAGTGAGATATTTGTTGCTTTGTTCTCTTAGATTTTAGAACTGTTCCGACAGTGTGGTATTTGTTGTGTTTCTGTTAGATTTTAGAACTGTTCTGACAGTGTGATATTTGTTTGTTTTTTTGTTTTTTGTTTTTTTTAGATTTTAGGACTGTTACGACAGTGTGCTATTTGTTATTGTTCTCTTAGATTATAGAACTGTTCCGACAGTGTGCTGCTTTCTGTGTTTCATTTTGTTCCCTGAAACTGACAATGAAAACATAAGTTAAAATCTTAAATTATTTTTATTTTGATTGTTTGAATGATTGATTTATTCATTTCTTGATTATGACTTAGAGCTATTGAGCAGTATTTCAAATACAGTCACACCTGCCTTAAAGGGTAAGCAGTTCCTGTATCTGTAATATCCTTTACTTCAAGATCAACGAGATAAATACGATCAACATATATCGTACCAAGAAATACGACTTTTGTTTTTGTTGATTGTTTTAAGAAGATTAAATGAACGACGAGGCACTGATTTCATTATTATTTTTTTCATTGTTAAATATATTTCCTGTTTACACATGCCCTCAGAAGTCCATGATATGCCTGTGGCTTACGTACATTTAATACACACAAAACAATAATACAGATTACAATATATATATATATATAGTGAATATATCCGTTTTTAGATAAAAAAAAATAAACAAAAAATAAATAAATAAATACACGTAAGTAAAAAAAAAATGGACAGTAGAGTTTCATGTTAACTTGGATTTTAGATTTTCAAATACACATTTTCCTATATTTCTATTTAAAAGGAGAAATTTTGTAATTAATGAAACATTACTTTTTAGTTCTATTTTTAACATTTGCTAAATTTTTAATGTATCAATTTGTTTTATTATTACATTTGATATAATTTCCATATTTCCATATTAACCATCTCGCTACAAAAAAAAAAGAAAGATAAATAGTACTTCTTTATGTTATGTTTATCATATATATGTTCCAGACCATACGCGTATTTGGACCGTACGCATACGGTCCGGACCGTATGCGTATTTTTTCAAAATACCTATTCGGTCGGACCGTACGCGTACGGTCTGCCTAGTTTTAAGAGATTATCGAGGCTTCAAAAATATTTTACAGATCAACGTTATTCGAATCCAAAATATATATGTTATATTATATAAATATAACATATACATATATCATTATATATACCAAAAATAATACTTTCTTCATTTAAGGGTGTAGACCTGGGGTATGGGAGATAATTCTATGTTCAGTGTAATCTCAAATATATGATCATCTGTGCGTTTGAAAATTCCACCTCAATTCAAAGCTTCTTGGTGATAAAGATTGTTTACATTGGATTTGGTCAGTTAAAAAATATGACTCCTTTTCCTTTTACCTTTCCATAGCTGTGCTCCTTGTATTTTAATATCTCATTGCTGTTTATGCCAGTGTCAGGCAGTGTGTTATTATTATATGCCCACAAAATATAATTGAAATATCTCTTTCCAGAAAAAATGTTCATCGAAATGTGTTGTCAACAATGCCAAAAATGTAACACAATTTGTGTGACAACCTTTTTCTATTGAATTTCAAGAGTTTGTAAAAAACAAAAAATTAAAATATTCATCAGAATCTTAATTTTATGAAACTATAGAGCGAATTATACAGTAGTAAAAAATAGAAAGCTATGTTTGGGGAAAAAATTGTAATATTATCTGATCATCTCTTATACCGCCGTCCCCTTCTCCTAAGAACAAATAAAGAATAATGAGAATCAAACGAATACAACTGGAGGACAGAATATAAAGGAATTTAACAATATAGCTGGGTGGCTGTCTGTGTGTTTTTTTTTGTTTTTTTGTAATGAGTATAATCAAGTATAGTCACCTTCAAACCACCCCTACCCCTCCCCAGTCGACCTGTAAATAAAAAAGACAAATGCTGTCATTTGTTAATTTGGACATCCACTGCGTCAATTATAAGAATTCAAAAGTTTTTTGTTATTGGTAACTAGTTATTTTTTATCTCACAAACAAAGAAACTAACAAAAGATGGGTATGTAGTAACAATTTCATTTCTTTTCTAAGGTGCCATGAAAAACATAAATTTAAATATTTCAAAAATCGGACGGTAAAAGTTTGTATAATTTAGTGTAATGATGTCTATATGTCTATTCTTCAGTGTATCATTTTTTGGTGGAAATTAAATGACAGGATTTTTTTAAATCCGATTTTTAATACCAAGGTGGTCCTCAGGGCATCCCCCTTTTTTTGCAGTTTCCACTGTTTGGCACGTGATTATCTCCTAACAGGATATTCAGATGTGCTAGATATTTCATATTTATTCAACAACAACACTCTCAAGTGTATATAAGCCAAAATATTCCCTTTCAATCAGAAATAAATGTGCATATCTATTAGAATCTTCCGAAACTAGTATTACCATCTGGCGTCCAGAATACCCCAAAATTGCTATATTTAGGATGTGCTATGGAGAAAACTGTACGGTGAAATTTTTTGAAACTTTGGCAGATAATGTATTTAGACATAACTATTCCATGATGCAAATTTAAAAAAAATGAATGATGGGAAAATTTTAGGGTAACCCAGGTCTACACCCTTAAGACATAATGCAATAATCATTTTGCTAATTCTTCAATAATTGATTTTTTTTTTAAACATTGTAAAAATAAATGTTGTAGAGTTTCTGTGTTATTTTCACAGAAATGGCAAAGTTCATTTGATTTTCCCATTTTCTGTATTCTTACTAATCTACTCTCTGTGCATACGATAAAATGAATGCATTTCCACTGAAATTGAATTATTTTTTTTGCTTGCAGCTTAATAAATTAAGATGTTTGCTAGCCACTTCACACTTGACTTTTTTGTTGTATATTAATTCTCATTTATTTTGACATTTTGGTTCAACGATTTTATTTAATTTAACATCTTTATGCTGAATAATTTTATTTTTACTATCACAACAAATAGATTGTTATCAATGCATAGCTTACATTTTCTCTTATTTGTGCAAGTATCGAGACTCTTTTTGGACGGAGGTCTTAATTTAAGACCAATCCGAAAACCCGTTTCTCTTATTTTGTAATTTATTATCTATAGCTATGTTGTCTAGAAAGGTTTAATTTTGATAATCCCATATATCCGAAATTCTTTTTAGGCCACTCTTACCAAATAATTTGAAAAATAAAGGTTTCTTGTTGAAAGGGGGGCAAGCATTTCCAAAAATAGCTGGACGTAAAACATCCATTTGCGTGTCTATTCTAAACGATTTGAGTAAAAAAATACACATTTAATCGCTTTTTGAAAATATGAGGGTAAAGCAATAATATTTAGACTAGAAATATCCGAACACTAACATCGGAAATAATCTGAGCCAAATCTATTATGATAATTTTTCAACCAATATTTACCAATATAATTCCAGCATTCCAAATCGCTGTGGATAATTTTATAAATTATTGTTATTTGTTTGCTCCTGATGAGGTTTTCAATGTTTATCATTCCCATTCCACACTCTTTTGCCCAAACAACAAACATTTCGATCTATTTGATTCATTTTGTCGACCCATATACATTTCCATATAATAACGATAATTTCATTCTTAGATCTATCTGGTATGCCGCGCATTTCAATTTCGTATTCCATTTGGGAAACAAGTAAGTTTTTAACTATCAAAGTTGTCCCTTTAACGGTTAAATTTCTTGTTTTCTAAATTTGGGTACAGCTTTTCATCTTATTCGTTATTGGTTTCCAAACAGTATCGGAGTTTATATTGTAACCATGAAATACCTCTAAGGTTTTAATATTGTCTGTGACTCATGACATTTTTGTTAATCGCGGACTTTTATCTCATAACCTCCCGATATAAATAACCCCTTTATTTTTTCATAATTGATTTTTGACCCAGAAGCCTTCTCATATTTAACTAAAACTGTAAAAGCCTATTCAACTGATTCTTCATTTTTATTAAACAGTTGTGTGTCATCGGCAAACATACATATGTTCGATTCAAGAACATTTTCATTCGCAGGCATTTGTATCCTCTTAATTTCGTCTGTATCCTTAATAGCACAAGTCATTGGTTCAGCTTGAAAAATGTAAAGTATCAGCGCAACCGAACATCACTGCCTGGCTGACCCGTTAAGCTGAACATGTAGAAATAAAACAGTTTGTTTTAATGCAGGTCTTAGCATTTTTAAATAGCATCTGACTCCATCCGCAAAATTTGGACCCAAAGTTAAATTCCATTAAAACGTGTTTTACCCAACTGCAGTATATTCCGTCATAAGCCTTTTCTTGATCTACGAAAACAATTATCCCTTCTTCGTCAACGAAGTTTATTATATCATCAATCATTCGGTTACTTTCACTAATATTCCCCCCTTCAACGAACCGCTTTTGATCTGAATGCATTAATTTTCTTAACATCGGTTTGGTCCCATTTTCCAATAGTTTTGAAATAACTTTATAATCTGTATTGAGAAAAGGAATTGTTCGCCAATTACGAATATTGTCACGATCCCCACGTGTGTATAATAGCATTACCATTAAATTGAGAATCGCTCAAAATTTGTGAAACAGTTCATTTACAATTTCAAAAAAATCATTCTCATTTCCTTCTCAATAGAGCTGATAGAAATCACTAATAATTCCATCGCCACCTGGAGATTTAAATGATTTCATAGACATTACTGTTTTCTTGATCTCTTCGATTGTTAGATCTTCTTCTAATTCATTTTTTTCTACATCGTTTAAGTTTTGCTGAACAAGATTTAATAAATCGTCATGACTATTTTTGTCCCAAACCTGTGAAGTAAATAATTTGGAATATAATTTTATCTGATCGTCCAATATGGAATGTATATCATATTTAAACTGCCCATCGGAACCCTTTATTGTCTGCCAGAGTTTATTTTGACCGTTTCTCTTTTCTAAGTTAAAAAAATAATTTGTCGATTTTCCGCCTTGTTCAAACCAGTCAGTTTGTTATCGTAATCTTGCAGCTTCGGATTGATTTTCATAGAATTCGCGTATTTCTTTGTCTAATTTTAACTTCTCATTAACATAGATATTATTTTCGTTATTCTTGAGATTTTCCAGTTTCAACTCTAATATTACTATCTTAGTTTGAGACTGGTTAATTTCTTAGAAGCTTCTATCGTTAATGACTGTATTTTAATTATACCAACATCCCACCATTCCCGTAAGTTAACCAATTTTAACCTTTCCGTTGCCCATTTCCACCACTCATTAAACAATTTGTTTAAAATAATCAGATTTAATGGTATTCAAATACGTAATCCAGCTACCAGGTCCCCTTTCTATGTCATCGGTTTTTAAATTTAATTTAATAATATTTAAATCGTGATCACTAAAAGGACAATTACTAATTTTACATGATATCACTTTATTAACATTGTCACGTCCTACTAATGTCAAATCTATTCTTGATTTATATTTTCCTCTTTGGAATGTTTACTTTTTATTGTCTGATTTTGATCCCTCCATATTAAGATTACACTTTAAAATACGATCACGTAACTTCTTCGTTCCTGGTTTGTCATACGATCAGTAGTCTATCTAATATTTTATCTAATGCACAATTAATATCACCGTTTAATATATTACACGTCGGCCCGTCAATATGTAATTAATTTGCATACCTGATTTTCAATTTTAGTTTCACCCTTCTGTCATTGTCTATTTTATCCTCTTTTATCACTAAACCTTGGTGGATATTATAAAGGAACGTAACTCCACGCGATGCCTTCTCCCGTCTTTGTTTCATAAACTAAAACTCCCCCCAAATCTTACCACCCCCGCCCCNCCCCCCCTCCCCACTTATTAAAATCTCTAACTGTCCCATGTGTTTCTCGAAGCGAGATAATATCATATAAATTTTTTCGTAGCCAACTAAGAAACGTACGGCGTTTTTTCTCTCTTCTATTAAACCATTTATATTAATGGTGACAAAACTGAAAGCCATTTCTCACAATAAATGAATGTACATACAATTTACCGGTATTTGAATATTTAATCAGTACTACCTGCATACGCATGAATGACCAATTGAACAAAATGTTAATACACTTATATAAGGCTGTCAATTTCAAGATGTTTATTTCAACATAAAAAAAAACATGACCTGTACTTCACGCATGAGTAACCATTTTTACAAACAATTTAGACCATTATCATAAAATGTTTACAAAATCTCATGCACGTCTTTATTTTTTTTTAAGTTAACTTTTATTTGGAGAGAAGTCATGATTATTCCTTAACGATCATTGAGCATTATTTCAAATACTGTCAAGTCTGTCTTAAAGGGCTCATCTATATAGCAAATCACTCTCTACAAAGGACAGCTTTATTATGACAAAGAATATATATAAAACATTGCACAGAACACTAAATATCGAGCAAGGCGAACCCTACTAAAATCAGGGAGTGAACGATGGTGCTTCGGTAAGCAGTTCCACCAGGTCTGGAATATCGAATCAACTGAGAGATATTTACTCCACATGCAGGTGGTAATGTAATGTTGCTACATATAAATGGAAAGTTTACAATGGGAATATTGAAATAATATCTTTTGTTGTATAGTGTTGTTCTTAGCTATCAATTTCGAGGTGTAGGTCAAGATGAGAAGCATACCTAATAGTTGTATCTGTAGTATCATTTTTTTACCAAGATCAATGGGAAAGATACGATCAATGTATATAGTGCAAGGAAAAACGATTCTTGTCTTTGTTGATTGTGTCCAGAAGATGTATTGAACGAGGCATATAGATATGCAATGCTCAGTTTTATTTCTCTTTCTCTGGATTTTCACATACTTAATATCAGATCCATTCTTTGTAGCTTGTTGACTTCATAAATATAGGTGACTACATATGTGGCGTTAAACAACAATCAGTCATTGATTGACAGAAGTAACATGAGTTTTCCTGGTCCTTGGTTCTGGTGACAGATCTGGACAGAACGTACGAAGTTGTCGATAAGGGATACCCTCTTGGTCCAGGTTGTGTGTGGGTTGTTGGGGGAAAGGCACGTTCCTACACGTGAAAGACACCATCTAGAGTTTTTGTAACAATCAATCATATGTTTTGTTTGGTTTAATTTGACTTTATTTACTTAAACCGTTGCAGTTGTTTTTATGTAATGTTCATGATTAATGTATTTTTATCATTTTAAATTAAGTTTTTGGTTTATTGATATTACTTTATATTTAAAGACGAGTTTGAAGATACCAGAGGAGTAATCAGAATCCGTAAATCGAAGGACAGACAACACAATAGCAAAAAGAAAAAAAAGACAAAAGACCAAACAACGATCCATAAAACACTACACAGACAAATAAATATCGTGCAGATCCCCACTAAAACCGGTAGTGGCACCCATCATGCATAGTTAAAGAAGAGTTTGAAGATACCAAGGGGGTAATCTGAATCCGTAAATCGAATGACAGACAACACAATGACCAAACGAAAAAGTACAAAAGGACGAACAACAATCCACAAAATACTACAAAGAAAACTAAAGATCGAGCACCGCGAAGCCAACTTAAAACCGGGAATGAACTCATGTTCTTCGGAAGGGTAGGTAGTTCCTGTTCCACTAGTAACACCGTCGTGTTACTCTGGCTACAAAACCGACGATAAGTCATGAACGAGGAAAGGTCGGGGAAGTGTTTTTTCTATTCCGACAATCAATTGGCGGATTGTTGTTTGCTTATAGTCCAGCGACTAATTTTCATCTACTCCATTTCGAAATCTACAAAGAGGGTCTTTAACACACAAGGTGGGTGGCACTCTCCAAACACGACACCCATTACGGTAATGTTTTCCGTCTTATAACCCGAACACCAACCCCATCGAAAAGACGCTCCTCCAACAGTGGAAAACAATACCATATTGTTGTACCATATCTACTAAAGAACATATTAAACAATTAACTTATTATATCGACAACAGAGGAAGATTAAAAACAAAACTGCATCAACAGCGTATGTAGTTTATATTTCACAACTTATACGCTATAATATATCTTGTGGCCAATACAGTGGCGATTTTCTGGAAAGAGTTCAGCCGCTGACGCAAAAGTTGAAAGTCATCGCTACAGAAAATGTATGGTTGTCATCACACTCTGGCTTACCCTTACGAAGTATCATATCTCTACTGACAATATATCTTTTACATTTTCAGTAGACGTTTTCATTCTCTATAACTTACAAGACTTTTACTAGACTTAGCTATATATATGAATCACACGGTGGTTGTCGTAAAAGAACCAAGAGCTGCTTACCCTTCGCGAGCACATGAGTTCACTCCCTGTTTTTTGGTGGGGTCTATTTTGCTCACGGTCTTAGTTTTTTATGTTTTCCTACTAGGTGGCATTACATGGTTCAGTTCAGTGGTGTGATGTCCGATACGATTTCTGCAAAAACAATATTATCGGTTCATCTATACCTCCAGTTGTGTGCTATGTCTTATTTACGTTATGATTATTTGCTTTCGCATAGTGGTGACTAACGCGTTTTGTGTTGTTTTCTTGGTTTGTTTGGGGTTTTTTCCTCTTGTGTACCTTAAGATGTCAGTTTTTCCGGATTTTTTCATTTTTGATTGCCCCCTCGGTATTCCCTAACGTTTATTATATAAGATACCATGAGTAGCATCGAATGACTGTCTATAATTACCTATGACCCTTGACTCAACGTACTATACAGAGTCATAGCAAATGAGAGAAAAAGGTTATACCACCCCCTCCCACAAGGAATGTAAATACTACATAGTATTTGAAAAGACTATATAGACCCATTAACTTGATAAATAGGACTAAATTGCTTTGTTTCAGTTATTCATATAATTGTCTGGGTTTTTTAACAATTTGCATGACCCTATTGATTGTTATTTTGATTGTTATTTTGATTGATTGATTGATTGATTGATTGATTGATTGATTGATTGATTGATTGATTGATTGATTATTGCTTAACGGCCATTGAGCAGTATTTCAAATTCCAAGCCTGTCTTAAAAGACACCTCTCTATAGCAAATAACTTTCTATAAAAGGCATTCTCATTTTGCCATGAAGGAATATTCCATATAATTTTAACTGCTGATAAGGGGCACATATTAAAGTTCCTCTAAGTGGGATTTACATACAGAATTAACTGTATATGCCAACAACATATAAAATTATATATAGAAAAGAGTGAGGGTCGGCCAACCTGGGTCACGACTTTTGCTAGCTACTGAAAAAGCGTGGAGAATTGGATGAGGCTATTAATGTAGACTTTTGCATAGACTACACTATTTTTAATCTTTTAAAGATTTAAAGAAAGTTTTTTTAACCTGCGGAAAGCATGACACACCACAGCCACGTTACCAAACAAATTGAGCTGGCTTCTCCCTATCCCCCAACTAGGACATTTTACTTTGATAAGAAAAGAAACAATATAAATTGACACATTCAATCAGTAAATCTTTATTTATGAGATAAAGAAAAATATGACTTTGACTTTGTAATGTAACCCATTCTTATTGTAGAGGGTAAAACAACGGACTCACGTTCATGATCATTCGATCTCTTTTTTTTAATAACATTTATACAGGTTGTATTGTTGATATATTGGTGTTAATAAAAAAAACAAATGTGCTACAAAATCAGTGAAATTTGTGAAAACTAGTGTCGATCTCCTCCGGTATTGATAATCATTTAAATTATTTGGCTTTCTAATCTATTGAATGTGTACCTGATGACGGTTATTTCAGGAACGAGTCGTGCACACTAAGATATATATCTATATATATATATATATTGTCAATAAAATATAAACTGTAGTGCGCTGCAAGTAAAACTTAAATTTGTTGATTCCAAATTAAAAAAAAAACATAATAAATAAATCATCAATAAAAATATTGTAGGATTTCATTCCGAAAATAGACAGAACACATTATACTGTGTAGAATTTTTAAAATCGTTGAAGAGTTGACCTACGAAAATTGGTTCTCTGTCAAATATAAAACTATTTCACAATAGTTTAACTTGATATTGATCTGTTTCAGTTTATCAATATAGAATGACGGCGCTACAGGAGTTCTGCGAAAAGTTGTGCTGTGAAGGGGAAACATCCGATGAAAAACGATCAATTCTTCTAGTAGACAAAATGAATGCCTTCGGATTTTCTAAAACTGAGCGAGAAATACACAGACATGAAGATATCGTACCAGGAAATACTACTATTGTCTGTGTTGATTGTTTCAAGAACATTACATGAACAACGAGGCACTGCTTTCATGATTATTATTTTCCTTTTTACATATGCCCTCAGAAGTCCAGGATAGTCTTGAGGCTTACATACATTTAATACACACAAAACAATACTACATATTACAATATATATATAGTGAGTATATCAGTTTTTGAACAAAAAAAAAATAAACAACAAATAAATAAATAAATAAATACACGTAAACAAAAAAATGGATAGCAGAATATTCTGTTAACATGGTTTGTAGAGTTTCAAATAATAATGTTCCTATATTTGTTATTTAAAAGGAGAGATTTTGTAATTAAAGCAGTAGTACTTTTTAATTCGATTTTTTACCTTTGTTTAGTTTTTAAGGTAGAAATTTCTTTATTATTATATTTGATATAATTTCTAAATTTCCATATTAACCATTTCGCTACAAAAAAAAAGAAGACTAATATTACTTCTTTTATGCTATGTTTATCATACACATATATACACAACATAATACTTTCTTCACTTAAGACATAAGGCAATAATCATTGTGCTTAATCCTTCAATAATTAGTTTTATTTTTATACATTGTGAAGACAAATGTTGTAGAATTTCTTTGTTAAATTTACAGAAATGTCAAAGTTCATTTGATTCCCCTATTTTCTGTTATTTACTGTCTGTGTTTACAATGAAATTTATGCATTTCCACTGCTATGTTTATCATGCAAATATATACCCAACATAATATTTTCTTCATTTAATACATCAGCCAATAATCATTGTGGTTTTATTTATAAATATTGTAAAAATAAATGTTGTAGAGTTTCTGTGTTAATTTTTACAGAAATGGCAAAGTTTATTTGATTTCCCCATTTTCCGTAATCTACTATCTGTGTATACAATAAAATGAATGCATTGCCACTGAAATTGAATTATTTTTTGCTTGGAGCTTAATAAATTAAGGTTTTTCCAAACTACTTCCCACATTACTTTTTTGTTGTATTTTAATTTCCATTTATTTTGGCATTTTGGTTCAGCGGTTTTATTTAATAGTTTTTGAATGGTTTTTAATTTAACATCTTTATGTTGAATAATTTTATTTTTACTATCACAAAACATAGATTGTTATCAATATATAACTTACATTTTCTCTTATTTGTGCAAGTATCGAGAGTCTTTTGGGACTGAGGTCTTAATTTAAACCAATCCGAAATCCAGTTTCTCTTATTTTGTAATTTATTATACATAGTTATGTTGTCTAGAAAGGATTCATTTTGATAATCCCATATATCCGAACTTCTTTTTAGTCCACTCTTTCTCAATAATTTGAAAAATAAAGGTTTCTTGTTGGTAGGGAGGCAAGCATTTCCAAAAAATAGATTGACTAACATCGAAACTAATCTGAGCCAAATATTATATTTTTTCAGCCAGTATTTGCCAATAGAATTCCTGCATTCTAAATCACTGTGGATAGTTTTATAAATATTTTTATTTGTTTGCCCCTAATGAGGTTTTCAATATTTATCATTTCCATTCCATCCTTTTGTGTGTCTAAACAACAAACATTTCGATATATTCGATTTACTTTGTGGGACTAACAGTCCTATGTGTTTCTCGAAGGGAGATAATATCAAATTTCTTTTATAGTAACCAACTAAAACACGTACGGCGTTTTTCTTTCTCATCTATTAAACCATTTATATTAATGGTGAGAAAAGTGAAAGCCATTTCTCACAATAAATGAATTTACATACAATTTATTTGGACATTTAATCAGCACTACCTGCATACGCATGAGTGACCACTTAAACAAACATGTGAATACAATTATATAAGGCTCTCAATTTCAAGATATTTATTACAACATAACAAAAAACATGACCTATACTTCACGCATGAGTAACCATTTTAACAAACAATTTAGACCATTACCGTAAAATATTCACAGAATGTCATGAACTTCTTTATTTATTTAGCTAACTTTTTAATGGAGAGATTTCATGATTATTGCTTAACGATCATTAAGCAGTATTTCAAATACAGTCAAACCTGTCTTAAAGGGCTCATCTATATAGGAAATCACTATCTATAAAGGGCAGCCTCATTAGGACAAAGAATATATATAAAACATTGCACATAAAGTTAAAGATCGAGCAAGGCGAACCATACTAAAAACCGGGAGTGAACGCAGGTTCTTCGGGCGGCTGAGCAGTTCCACCAGGCCTGGAATATCGAATCAACTGAAAGATATTTACTCCATACGCAGGTGATGAGTAATATTGCTTCATATAAATGGAAAGTTTACAATGGGAATATTGAAATAATATCTTTTGTTATACAGTTTCGTTCTTGACTATCAATTGCAAGGTGTATGTAAAGATGAAAAACAGACCAAATAGTTGTATCTGTAGTATCTTTTTTTTCAAGATAAATGGGAAAGATACGATCAACGTATAGTACTAGGAAAATTATTCTTGTCTTTGTTGATTGTGTCCAGAAGATTTAATGAACAACAAGTTCAGAATATAGATAGGCAATGCCTAGTTTTATTTCTCTTTCTCTGGATTTTTACATACCTAATATCAGATTTATTGTTTGTAGCTTATTCACTTCATGAATATAGGTGACTACACATTTAACGTTAAACAACAATCAGTCATTGATTGACAGAAATAACATCAGTTTTCCTGTTCCTCGGTTCTGGTGACAGATCTGCACAGAACATACGGAGTTTACGATAAGGAATACCCTCTCGATGCAGGTTGTTAGTAAGTTCTTGGCATATTGTAAGTTCCTTACATATTGTTAAGCGAACTCGACATATTGCAGCCAATAATATGCATGAAATCTTTACCGCTGAACAAACAATCAATCATTTTTTTCTGTTTACGTTACCTTGATTTACATAAATCGTTGTAGTATTTTTAATAGTGTTTTCCATGCTCCTTAATAACATCGGAGAATATAATTTATTGATAACTGTCCTATGGAATAACATGGATTTTAATTTGTCGAACATTTTCTTGACGCGGCGTTTCTGGATTAAGACAACCTTCATCAGGTACATTCAAAGTTGAAAGATTGGGATGTCAAATAATACAAAGCGTCCGCAGGTTGTGCAGAAAAAAAAGCATATACACAAAGATGATGTAAATAAGTGCATTGTGTTCGAAGATTTATGTTCTCCTCGCAACAGAAATAAACAGATAGATCTCATTTAGTGTGTACGACGCGTTTATGAAATAACCTTCATCAGGTACGATCAAAGTCAAAAGATTTGTATGCTAAATCATGCTAGGCTTTTTGGGAGCAAGTCAATCAAAAAGGCCACAAAAGGAGAGTAAAAATCGGTTACTATCACCGGTGCGTGACCACTTCTAACAGCTTGCTGTGAGTGATAGTTGTTGTTTCTTGTCAATGTTCTGGGTCAATGTTCTACGACATTATCTATTATCTCCCTTTTTAACATCCGTCCGTAGACCCAGTCAATGCGACATTCTACTTTTATTATTTATTATTTACAAGCTTATTCTCGTCATTAATAAGATACTTTTCACTAAAGAAGAACTTGAATATACCAAAGGAGTAATCAGAATCCGTAAATCGAAGAAAACCAGAAATCACAATGACTAAAAGAAAAAGTACAAAGGGACACACAACGATCCACAAAACATGCACATAAAACTAAAGATCGAGTAACGTTGAACACCAATCAATCAAGATCAGCCACAGGTTGCTATATAAAGCTATTTTAGTCGTTGGTAAACCATCTGTAAGCTTCAAATGTAACTGGTGATTGATAAAACATACGTTTATTTATGTACACATATTTTTCTATGTATTGCAAGTGTAACAGACTTAACATTATATTTTATGTGTACATGTCAGTCTTAACTGTTTTGATCACAGTACATCTTAATGATATATAATGCATTGTTAAATAATATTTAGTAAATATTTTCTTGAATAATAAACAATCCGTCTTACGGTGCAAATTAAAACATCATAATACTCCTCGTGATTTCCCTCAAGTGTCGGTTCTCAGGAAGCTACAAGAACTACCTGTGGATTAGCAGTGAAAATATATTGCATAAATATTTACGACTTGATACATGGCATGATAAAACATATGCTGCTATGCTTAAATATTGTAGTTCATTTTTGTGTAAGTCTGGTCTTTTTGAATGGAGTTAAAGTGAGCTGGTATTTACCAATAGATATATATGCATTGCCGCTGGAGATTCAGTTATCAAGATTGGGAGGGTTATAATCCTATAAAGCGGTTTTAACCTGACACATTTGTTGCGTGTACCAGACGAGGGGCTGAATTGAGTGGTTTCACGTTTGTATTGAGATACCTTATTCTTTAATCTGTAGGAGACGGATCACGTTTCTTCGCATAAAACTACATAAATTATATATTACAGTGGTGTCAAGCACTTCGTCGCTACATGGATGATATGGCGGGTGTATTATAAGAGGAAGGAACTGTTTACCCCTCGCGAGCAACTGGATTGTTGTCTTGTTTTATCTTTTTTTTTGCCTTGTTCTTGCTCTGTGTTTCCAGTGTCTCCGGATTGTCCTTTCTTGATTGCCCTTACTTGAGTTTGGAATGTTTGCATATGCATCTCTTGTGTGCTAATTTTGCTATCTATCTAAGTAGCATATTCATTAAGTGTGTGCTTAAATCACTCTACAATTACAGTGTGTATGAGGAAGGTGCCATGGAAACTGACAAAGTGTGGCTGAAATGCCTTTTAACTTTTTAGTATTTTACGTTGTAAGATGTATTTTGAAAATAGCAATACTTAATATATTCCCTGTGGTATACCAAGGCAACCCCGAGAAATAGCAATCGGAATTACGATCTCCACAACCGGGTATACCCCGTCTGGAAAGGTTTCCGCTGACTGTGAGAGACCTTCAATTACACAAGTCTACCTAATCACGGAAGGTTTATGTGTGCCTGGCTGGTGTCTGTGGACATATAATGCAACAAACAACTTGCAACAGCTCCTAGTGAGCAAAATATAGAGATTTTGGTAGGACCAAATATGAAGACATTTCTACAGGCTAAAATATGTCTACCCTATGTCGAAATGTACAGAATGCGGTTTTAGCGTAGAGAAAGCATGACACTCCTCAAACACAGTATTCACTAAGGTCCAAAGTGCGGTTATCTGTAATATTATGTGACCCCCTCCCCTTCACCACAAACAAAAATCGAGCTGGATTCCCCCTATCAGCGATCAGAGAACGTTTTGTTTTGATAAAAAGATAAATAGACACATTCAATCAGTAAATCTTAATTTGTGATATAAAGAATAATATTATTTTGCAGTATATCCCATTCTTGTTGTAGAAGGTTATACAACCGAGGCATGATTTTTAATGTCGTTCGATCTCTTTTTGCTTTATATATATTTATAAAGGATGTATTGTTGATATATTGGTGTGGGAAAAATAAGATGGGGTATACATTCTTTTTTTATTTTGTGAATTTAAAATATTTTTAATGATAGATGAAATTGTATTTCTCATGTTATATTGTAATTCAATCAAGGTGATATATGTAAACAGTCAGAATAAGACAATACAGGATTCAAGAAAAGAATATAATTTTAAATGCCACTTTTTTCTAATTCAATGGTTGGAAAAACGAATTTAGTTTTAAATAAAAGTTTGCAGATTGGCAGAAAATTATCACATTTACCTGTAGACATTAATTATCCATTTTGAAATTAAGGTAAGAATAATAAATTCCTTCTTTTCCTTTAATATCCTTATAATTTATATACCAGAATGTAACAACAATTAAGAACTATGAAATACTACCGGAAGATACGAGATATTGTACACATTAATCTGGGATGTAATTTTATTACTCTGAGAGAGCGGTGCAATAATCAACGACATAGTATAATATTGAATTGCTTCATGTTACAAATAATTTACACCATATTTTATATTTGACGATACACGAACAATTGTTTTATACACAAATATTAAACAACATCTAAAATTTTAATGCGTCATGTTAATAATTATAATAATCCATATTTACGATACCCTTGAAATATCTGTGGATGCAAATTTATACTTCAATTAAATATATATCACGTGGTCGATCTGAAATACCGTGTGTGTATGATATAGACGTAGATCGATACCTTATTAAACATGTACATGACCCTCATTTTCCTGGCTTTGTACAGATTCCTAACAAAGAGTTACGAGAGTTAGCTAGTTTTTGGACCCAAATTGTAAAATAGATGATTTTTTTTCGTTTGTTATATGGAAATGTGTTAGAAACGAACATGAGTAAATGTAAAATTTTAATCTTAATGAAAGTAAGTTCCAATTATGAATCAAATACTCAGTAGATTAAAGGTAGCTGGCCTGCTAAGTAATGTAGCAGGAATTGACCACCCTTCCAGAACACCTGCGTTCACCCTCACCCGGTTTTGTGTGGGGTTCGCATTGATAAATCGTTAATTTTCTGTGTAGTGTCTTATAGACCAATCTACGAAATTGAAACAATGGGAATTTACAATAACTATCGTATAGGAATAGCAGCGAGACACACAAGACAAAAATCGGTCATATGATGAATAAGCGAGTATATGATTCTTTGTATGAATGAGAAGATTATGCACGATATTGAGCTAAAGAGTTGACAATACTCGATATTGAGTAAACGAGGTTAATATACTCGATATTGAGTAAATGAGGTGAATATACACCAATATATCAATAAAAAATACAAACACGTTACAAAAATACCGACTAAAATAAGACAACTCTTACAAAAATATATAATTTATTGCATCAAATCGAGGGATTCAAAAGTAAAAAAAAATCTGGATTTTCCTTCCATTAAGTTACTTACCGCAACATTATTCTAAGCTTATGTTGAATGTAGTCAATGAAGAATTCACACTCCCTAAAACTAATATCATTCCTTTACCCATGGAAACACATCCTTCTAGATAGTGTAATCACAGGTACAGTTCCACCTACCTTTTCTACTGTTTATAATCCTGTTTTCATAATAAATATACAAATGTACAGTAGACCCTGTTATAAGAAATCACCATTGGAACAAAGAAAATATGGTTGTTTATTACAAGTGACCTCTTAAAAATATTAAATTCATATGAATTGTTTATGACAGGACGAGAAAAAATGATCTTTTAGTACAGGTGACCGCTTAATACTGGTGCATACATGACCAGTTTTGATTGTATATGAAATACTGTTGACTTGACAACAAGTTTATCAGAATTACCAAATATGGTTTTTAATGTGTAAAAAACAAACGTTCAATTAAATGTCTATTTAAGAAATAATTCATGGTAGTTCAAATTTATATTATTTTTACCAAGCGAGGGGTAAAATATAGGCATAAAGTGCCTACCCTTGGTAAAAATAATATAAATTCGGGATACCATGAATTATTTCGATTCTAATATGTAAATAATTGGTAAAATATCGTAATAAATTGTCGAATACGTCATAAATTACAATGGGTGTAGGTATATATTATTTTTACCACGGGTTTGGACTCAAAGCGTTTGAAGGACGACATATTAGAATCCTGGATTTATATTACAAATCATACAAATTTTATATTTATGTTTGAAATGTCATGTTTCTAATTAATGTCCCTCGGACATTGATAACCTTATTAGCCCTTACAATCCTTTTAATTATGAGCGTACATGATGAAGGGTACTTCAAGAACGGGTTGTGCACACTAACTTATAATATATATATAAATGGATATGTATATTGTGAATTAGCTTAAATGGTGGTGCATTGCTAGTAGAAGACATATTTGTTGATTCTTAAATTCGTTGATTCCGAATTGGAAAAATAGTAATAATAATAACAATAAATAAATAAATGAATAAATAGATCATCAATACAAATATTGTATGATTTCTTTCCGAATATAGACAGATCACATTATATTGTGTTGGATTTTTAAAGTCATGGAATTGTTGACCTACGAAAATTGGTTCTCCATCAACATAAACCTATTTCACATCAGTTTAACTTGATATTAATCTGTTTCAGTGTATCAATATATAATGACGGCGCTACAGAAGTTCCGCGGAAAACTGTTATTTGAAGAAGAAACATCCGATCAACAACGATCAATTCTTCTAGTAGACATAATGAATGACCTATGGTTTTCTAAGAGGGAGCGAGAAATACACATCTATCACGTACATCTCCGGAATGTACTTGTGAATATTCTTAGAAAAACCGACAAACGCACGATTGTACTAACAGGAAGTACTTCAGAGGGCATGTGTGGTGGTATCTATAACAACCAAAACCACCACGATAATGACTGTTTTTTCACAACTAGACATATCAAACTATACACTCCACCTACAAAAAATGTCAACAACCCTCCACTGTTACTGCTACATGACAATGAAGATTATAAAGCCTCTTGTTTTGTCGAAGAAGATGACAACTTTCCAGGATATGTCAAACTATCGTTGACGGAAGTGAAGATCAATTTGTTTACTTGGATCATTGTAGAAGAATGAATGATGGCAAACTGTATTTATCAAATTCTGTGATAATAGATTCATTTGGTGAATCATTGATTAAATCATCGAAAGACGATTATCTTCCCTTTTCTTTCCAACCAGGTGTTAGGTCAATATCAGAAAGGTAATAGAACCGGACCTGCTCATGCAGTCCGTAATAAAAACTGTAGAGGGACTACTACAAAAACTGATATTGTGGAGTGCATTCATTACGACATTTGGCCAAATTCTGCAAACTCGTTTATAACCAGACTTAAACCACACAATTGGCCCTCTAATAAGATCATATGAAATATCCAAAGTCAAGGGTGTGACGTTGCACACGTAGGACATCATGACAGTAAAAATAATGACATACAATGGCGCATTTCTTTTCCTGGAGAACAAAGTCTACGTTTAAATTTCACTGATGTTCAAATATTGTGTTATGTATTGATCAAAATAATACAAAGGGAAAACTTGAATACGTCTCAAAGTGAAGTGCTGTCGTCGTTCCATATAAAGCATGTAATGTTTTAGTGTGTGGAGAAATGGGTATACTAAAATTACATTAATTGTTTAAATATATGTCTAACAAAGCTGATAGAGAAGATAAAAGCTAGACATATTCCACATTATATCATAGAAAGTAGAAATCTGTTTAATTCTAAAATGACAGAAAAAATGTCAAAGGAAATTGTTGACGTCTTATGCAAATTTGATACGACAAATGCTTTCGAGTGATTTTTTAAGTTTTAATATATGTTTGTGTTGTTGTCCACCGGAGTGTCTACTTTGTTAGAAAATTTTTCGTAAAACTTCCAAATTGCCCTATTACTTTTATATAGTAAAAACAAATATGTAAGGTATAATAATAATAATTGAATACACCTTTTCTTGGTTAAAAATGGAAAAAGGAAAGAACGTCGAAGAATGAGAATTGTGCTTTAGTGCATAGCCACAAGTTGGTAAGAATCATCAGCTGCTATCATGCTTATACTAGTATGTGAATTGCGTTCAGCATCAGCGGGACGAAAAATCAGTGTGTTTCCTTTTGACGCGTGCATAATAATTTTGATTATACACATGCTGCACATGAAAATAAATGTGTCAAATTTGATATACAATATGTAAAAAGATTGTTTTTTTTATTCCATATATAATTTTTATCTTTTCTAGTAGACATTTCAGGTCACGAAGTTTTTAATGTCGCTCGGTATATTTTATTATTTTCAGTAAACCTTTCTAACAGGAGCCGGTTTAACTAAGCTATATTAAGACCTATCATGATATATGTCTATTGACATATAGCAAGACCACATTATAATTAGTTCGCGCTCGGCTTTGTAAATTACAAAAAGGGTGCTCTCGACTTGCAGCCGCAAGTGATAAAGTTTACCAATTACTTGGCCTTGATCGATGGTTCTCTCCCACTTCCTCCACCACTAAAACTGGTCGCCATGATATTGTTGAAAGTGGCGTTAAAACACAAAAAATAAATCAATCATTATGAATATCATATGACATGTGAAATCGCGTATTACTGCTATCGTAGGATGGGTCTAAACTAAGATAATGTCTAAAGGAAAACTTATGTATCAAATTTAGTGCACACGACGTGTTTCTTGCATAAATTTCATCAAAGCAAAAATAGTTCAAAGCCAATAATCTAACAGTCTTTGGTAGCAGTAATACGAAAGGGCCTAAACAGGATAGTCAAACTAGGATAAGTGTACCTATACCTGGGTAACAACTGTTAGCCCCGAGCTAAACCTCTAGCGACATTCTTCTCCACCATGTTCTTAATCATTATATCATTTCATTTCTACCGACATTTATTATCCTAATTAACATTACTAATATATATATATATA
>MJUT01004692.1:58031-114606 GCA_002080005.1 Gigantidas platifrons
CATTGTCATAATTTAGCCTTAATTTATGGTACTTAAGAATGTGCTTTGCAAAGTTTTGACCTTTTTATCTTAGACATCAGCAATGTTACATATTTGGCATGCATCCGGGATATGTACAATGAAAGAAGACCACAGGATTTACACAGACATCCTGTTCTTTGTATTTCATCTCGATCTACTTGGATTATTTATTAGGTTTAAAGAAAATACCCTGTCTTTTGTATGAACAATTACATTGTATTTATATACACGATTGTATGGTTTAAAAGGAATATATTACTTGGTTCTATTTGTAGCTTGTCTTATTATTTGTTATGTTAATTTGTCAAGTACGCACATGTGTTTACCAAGAAGCTAATTGTATTGAATGATAAATTAGTACAAATTGCAATATCATACCACTGGTTTTTGTTTTTGTTTTTGTTTTTGTTTTTGTTTTTTGTTTTTTGTTTTTTTCAATTGAATTCAAAGCTATTGTCTATTAAATTACGGGATAGATATTCGTGAGTCCGATCTCTGGTCGGATCACAGCAAACATTATACAATTTGTCTTTATATTTCTCGGGTAAGCATATGGTACTTAGGAGTGATCGTATGGTAGTTGGGTTTACAGGCTATTGACATTTGCTCGCTTCATTTGATTAATGTTTGCATTAAAAAAAATGCAGATAGCAATTCTTCTCTTCAAAAATGTGTTTACGATTTACGACTTACGAGTACCTACTACCACTCTTAACTTTGCGATCACTTTTTATCGTAAGTCATAAATCCTATTTATTAGTGAAACGGTCATAGCTCTTAAGAGCGCATTTACGTCTACGTTTCCGACTTACGACCTTTAGTGAAGCGGTCGTAAGTTTTTAAAAAGAAAGAAAGAAAAATTTTAAATCTCAAAACATGTACCTGACTGTGTAATATTTACACACTTCCGACGTTCGCTTGGCACTTCTTATCCATATAGCTACCTTAAGTTACAAAAATAAAAAAGCCAACTCGATATGATTTTCTCTCGATTTCCATCAGTAAATAAATAATTTATTTTCTTCCAACAATCTAAATAACTAATAGTCGAAAAATAAAATACGATTTTGTTGAAAAATGTTTACTGTCCATAAATGATTTATTTAAGCTACCATTAAACACTTATGCTGCAAAAGATACGATTGCAGATGGACACTTCTATTAGAAAATATAGACAAAAAATGAAGAAAGAATTGAAAGCTTTGAGATCTAAAAATCCAAAGGCATATTGGAAAATATTAAACAAGGGCCAAAAGAAAAAACAACCAAATATTTCTATTGATGTATTGTACGAATTTTTTTAAAAATCTAAATGAAGCTCCTGATCATGATAATCTTGAGTTAAGTGTATTATCTGAAAGTTTACAAGACAACTTATATTTTGATAATTTAAATATACATTTAAACGACAGTATTACTCGTGACGAGATTTTAACATGTATTCAGAAATTAAAAAATGATAAGGCGTCTGGCGACCATATGATAAGAAATGAATTCATAAAATCAACTCCAGATATGTTTTTAGGATTATACGTCGATCTATTTAATGTTATTTTTAACTCTGGTAAAATTCCAGATACCTGGCTCGCAGGCACTATTGTACTTTTTTATAAAAACAAAGGGGCAAAAACTGATCCCAAAAAAATTCGACCTATTACCATTTTGAGTTGTTTCGGAAAATTATTTACATCGGTGTTTAAATAATAGATTAAATACTTTTTCAGACGAATTTCTCCTCTTAAATGAAAATCAGACAGATTTTAGGAAAAATTATTCAACTCTAGATAACACTTTTGTTATACATGGCCTTTTTGAGTTATTAAAATTAAAGAAAAAGAAACTTTTCTGTGCATTTATAGACTTCGAAAAGGCTTTCGATACTGTGTAGCGTGATGGTTTGTGGTACAAGTTACTTATGTGTAATATAAAGGGTAAAATGTACAATGTAATTTTAAACCTGTATAATAATATAAAATTAAGAATTGTTTATAACGATTCTGTTTCAAATGTTTTCCCATGTTTAAACGGTGTTAGACAAGGCGAAAATTTGTCCTTTACCCGATTACTCCCCCACCCCTTTTCCTAAATATACTTGCTATCATAAGATTGCATAGCCATTGCAACGAACACGTGAAGAAATTGAAAAAGAGATGAAATAATAAAGAATTTTTATTGACAATAAATATGTAAACAAATAGTAAAACAGAGGGGTTGTCCATACTATAAGCGTCTGTGATCATACATATATAAAACTTCCTAAAATTGTTCACCATCTTATGTATATTTTGCTATAATATCTTAGATTTTTATTTTTAAAAAATGTGTATTATTAAATAAATTTCTCAAGATCTAAATATTGTTGAACGTTTACCACAACACAATTGAAATGTCCAAACTATAAAAGTCGGTTAATGTTAACAATACATATGAAACTAATGGGAAATACTTGTTTCTATATCTAGTCTAAAAATACCCCTAGTCATGTCATTGATTCGTATCCAATAGAATTGAAGCTTCTCTTGAATTTGATCTTGATTGGATACGATGTTACTTCCGGAGACATTATTACATCGCGCGTGCATCAATGTTTACATATTACTGGCCACCCCTTACTATATAAGCGAATGATTTAGCTGGTTCCTCCGCAGATTGAATCTTGTTGATGATGTCTGGCGGTAAAAGGTTCCAATCTTTGACAGTGTTCGGGACATATCAAAACCAGACAGGAAGTTGGGAATGAATGATTGTGGTATAGGTAAAATATACTAGGTAAGTGTTTCTATATTAAAAATAAAAATATTATGTAGATAATCAAAGTAGATTATTGTAATATTGCTCCGTAACATTCAATGTTTTCATATTGTCAATTATTCTAAATAACCACATTGAGGCTCTATAAATATATATTTTATTATGGTATAGCATGTCCTCTTGAACGTAGTCATATAGAGTGTATATTACTCAGTTTTTGTAATATTTTGTTGGGATTGTATGGGATTTGTTTTCATAAAATTTAAAAATGTTTTCACATCATGTCAAGGAAGATAATAACTTACCATTAATCGTGGATATTTATATACTTCACCACAATGTAAATGGGATCAAGTACACAGTATAGGAACCTGTGCGCCTGAAATCTCTTATTGACGTGCTCATCTGTAAACTGCATTACAGTTTCGATGGAATTCGACATCTTACGCTTTCACGGCAGTTAAGTTTTTCTATGTTTTCATTATATTCTAATAACCTGTGTGTCCAAAAACTTGACAGAATGCGTATGATTGATTGATGCAAGGACTGCATCTTTGTTTTTTTAATGTATTAGCCCTATGGCGTCATATTTATCATTTTAACGTGTTCTTTTGAACAAGGATAAAATAAGATTGTCCCGTTTGACCCTTTATCCTTGAATAATATATCCGATACTTGTCTTGATAATGTCAATAGATATGAACACAGTCTATGCAAAATTACAGACATGAATACCCGAGCATTGCCAAATAAATATACATTTTAAAATATATTCAATGTAAGCTGTTTGACGTCTTCCAATTTGACAACTGTAAGTCTGTTTACAGTGTCGTCTGAAGACTGTTTGACATGACAAAAGGTTCTGTTTAGAAGTATTTGGTGCTTTATTCATACTTTTGTGATGCACTAATGAAGGCAATGAACTATATAAGAAATTATTTTAAGATCGTCGAATATAAGTAAAGCTACGCTGTCATGGTAAGGTTGTCCATCAATTGAAAATCCATTAAAAAAACGTGTTTTTGCTTTTTGGTTCAATACACGCGAAAATACATTAATTTTACTCATTTAAGCCATAAACCAATACAATTATGTGTGATCTACTCAAAATGAAAAAAATAATATTAGGAATCAATGACAGAGGTCACGTGATCACATTAAAGAGAAAGTAGCATCGTGACCACTAAAACCGAACAGAACAAAGGCATAGAGATGTTCAATACAAGTAATGAAGGAACCGGCGGATTGGGGATATCCTATTCTTCAATAAAAAGGCGTGGCAAAGTGTTGAATTTCATTTAATTAAATGTGTGAATAGATTGAAAGGCCAAATATGCAAGAAACCCCCTTTTGCCGAGTTCTATGGGATTTTTCTTGCTACGTTCAATCCCTGTATTCTTTGCCATATGAAAATATCGTATTTAATCATAAAGTCTGTTGACTGTTAACATTTTTTCAAGATCAGTCTTCGGGATCCCGTTGTTCTATTGCATTTCTAAAAATTTAATAAACAGATCCAAAAAAAAAACGATTATTTTAAAACACTTAAAGGACGTAGGGTTTTTGTAATATCGATTGCGAACGTGTAAATATTCTGGATAAGTTTCGTCAGAGTAAACGTCATGTAATACAATCGTCGTTTTCATTTTTATTTAATAATCAGCGTAGTAACAATTTTCCTTTAATACATGTTTTATAGATGTGTTTTAAAAATTTCCTTTTTCACAAATTAATTTGTATTGTTTATATGCTGAAATATCTAAACAACAACGTTACCGTAGCATTTTACATGTGTAGACCCTCTCTACTGCTTTTTGGATAATAACAATAGCAGCAGGGCCGTTTTAACACCATCATGGGCGCCCAGGAAAAGCAGTGCACTGAGGCCCATACCTACACAGCCACTCATAGGAACTGTAAAACTGTAAATGTATATAAAATTAAACATATATATATATATATATATATATTGTATTGGTATTTCCAAGTAAGTTAGTCTTTAAACATTAGAAATATATACAGTACAAAATATACATAGATAAGCATGGGGCACTATGCTCGTTGGCACCCGGGCAACTGCCCAGTGTGCCCATGCGTTAAGACGGCACTGAATACACAGCTCTCCTACATCCCTCCAATATTAATGGTAAAGATTTACAGACCACGCTGGACGCAATGTGATGATAATACCTTACATGACCTTCATAGCGAGATAAGCGCTGATCCATGTGCGTTTTGTATAGACATGCACTATATATGCACGATCTACAAAATAGTCCCAAAACTTGATAACGTAAAATAGTTAAAGCATTTGGTTTTGCACTTTCTAAGAAAAAGATTAAATATTAATATGTAAAGTTATGGATAACAGACAACGAACACTAAATGATAATAGTTCACTCGACCGTTTTGGCCAGTTGAGCTTACGAACATGCTTAATTTCAAATAGGTAAACATCATAAAAATATTCTAAAACCAGAATAAATAAGGTTTGGTAAATAAGAAAGAGCAATGAAGTGAGTGATTGTTGTTTAACGCCAAACGAGCAATATGAAGAACTTGCTATTTCCAAGAACTCTGGTAGACCTTACAAAAATACTAATTTTGACAAAGAAGACATTTTGGCAAATCACAAGTCATTCATGTTATCACTGAATATTCCGATAAATGAAGAAAATTGTGAATTATCTACTTTATATTGGATATCTTTACCGGTTCTTCTACTTATTCAACAAAAGAACTATATATAACTATAATTAAAAATTTAGCATGCAGTCAAAGGAGGACTACTATCATTCTGTGATAAAGTATATTCACGTGGTAACATCAATCAAAGCACCGCATCGGTAGCGTAATGGTTAGCGTGCTCGCATCGAGTGCGGTAGATCATGGGTTCGAGCCCCGGTCGGGTCAAACCAAGGACTATACAATTGGTATTTGTTGCTTCTCAGCTAAGCACGCAGCATTACAGATAAAGAGGAAAGATTGGTTGGCTCGGATATCAGAATAATATGTACGAATGAAGTGACATTTCTACCCGCGGACTGTTGCTTCAGTGAGCTCGCACTATTAAAATCATACTCAGCGTGTTGGTCTAGAACAAAGCGAACCTCATCATCATCTCATTGATAATTAACTTGTACTCGCCATAATATAACTGCAAAATTGTTGCATTGGCATTAAACAACAATCACTCAATCAATCAATCAATCAAAAGTGGATACTGAAAGAAGAGGATAAATTTCATTCTCGACAATTTCATCTAGCCAAATAGTTGACTGTTTTACCTTTTACACTTTCATTTCCTCTTTAAAGTAAATTATTCACAACGCATTTTACTTTAAAAAATGGTGGCAACGTTACAAGTTTATAGTATTGGGTCATGTATTAACTTATTTTGTCAAGCACGAAACGAAAGGTAAAACGTGCCACACATAAAATGAAATCATCAAAATGTTGGAGTTCCTTATAGATAATATATTTGTCGAGTTCGAATGGCACATTTTTCAACAAATCATAGCTAGGCATCACTATGGGAACAAACTATGGCCCTCTCCTCTCCAACATTTTCTATACTCCTATGAGTCTGCGTTTATACAAAAACGTATCAAAGACAAAAAAAATGTAGAGAGGCTTAAACCTTTAATCTCACTCCCAGGTATATTGATGATGTTCTGTCAATTAATAATACATGGACGAACTTTACTAACTGGTTTCCATTAATAGAGATTTCTCGATAACTGACGAACGAAAGTACATTGTATCTTCCCGTAACTTAGCGAAACAATGTTAATTTACGAAAAGATCTTTTGAGGGAGACCTTATTGCAACATTTGTCTTCAATTGTTCATTGAGTGTAAGTGATTAGATATATATTTTTTTTCAATTCGGTGTTTAAAACATTAAAATTTAATATCACTGGCCAAATAATGGTTTCACAGTGACATTACAGTTTGCATGCAAAATACATATTTTCCTCAAACGATATATATAGATATACTTCGAAGAGGGGTGCTTTTCAAATTTATTTATATATTTTTTTAATATATCTGATTTAAATTTTCGCACAAATAAATAATTTTGCCAGACCTGGAATAAAAAAAATAATCTGACAAAGGAAAATCAGGCAGTATAATACTTATGAAAAACTGGATATTGAATGGAACATTCCGATTTCATATGTAAAGAAAAATAAATGATACCATTCTCCCAAAATTTGCCTGTCCTATGGTAAAACATTAGCCCCTTTTAGGCTTATTTATACGATTTCGGCGACGGTCGCCCGACCATTGCCCGATCGTCGTGCACAAATCTTGCGATTTTCGCTTTCTATTGTTTTTATTAAATAATAGAAATGCCTTAGAAAAATCGACTGTATACTAGTTTAACCCCGTCTCTTTTTATTGAAGTACTTCAACTAAGCCAGGAGGGGTCATTTATATGTGTGTTAAGGATATCGAATTTACATATTTCTACGATTTTTCTATTGAATGATGGAACTGTTCCGACATTTTATTATAGTTTATGGAAAAAACTGCTGAGTTCCAATTATTAAAAAAGAATATGTGATCCGTCTTCCGTAATTACAATCGTCAAAATGAAACACAACCGAATTGATATCAAATGGTGACTTGTTTCAACCTCATTTAAAATATACCTTGACATTCTTTCATGCTTGTACATCATGTTCACGATCTTTTACTACATCACGTTCACGATCTTTTATTACATCACGTTCACGATCTTTTATTACAACAATATTTCACTCAAGTGTACATTTTTGTCCCTGTTCTAGTTAAAGGCCTTTATCAAACAGAACCATACAGTTTCCATGTAATGCATTTAGTACGCATTTAAACGCATAGATGGATGCTAAGTGATGGCAATAGCTAATTTTTGTTTTAATTCTTGAAAACAATTATTTGTAAAATAATTTATTTTATTATTTCCATTAAAAACTACAGAAAATATTCTTATTAGTGTCATAAGTTTGATGAAAATCCAAAACATATTTTAAAAGGGAAAGTGTGTTTTTAAATGAATAAATAGGGTAAGTTTCAACAGTTGACATATTTCAGTCACAAAAGTGTAATTGCAATGAAATGTTTGTAGGATACTGTTTTGTATACTACAATAAGGTTTAGGATATCACAAAAAATAAATCAAATTTCAAATTGAAGCAGGGCATCATAGAAAGTTACAAAGAGAGAGAAGGATCTGTATTAATAATATTGAGTAGGAGTATCATATTTTCTAAATTATTCATTTGCAAATAAACACCAATTTGATAAAGTAAATCAACATTTTAAAACTTTACTATTATAGATAAGCTAAAAAGTCCTTTAAATCCAATTAACATCCTTTATAATGCATCTCATTTGATAGAATTTAGTACACTGTATACTTATAAAAATTAACATTTTTTGTATGTCTTTTGTATTGTATGTATGTTCAAGTGGTTATGTCGCAATGTGTATAAATATTCAACAGTCACTAGCAACCACCTAACTATAGAAAAATAAGAAAATAAAATAACTCATTGATCTCGATTATTTTAAAAATCCAAATTAAATTGGATAAACAAGAGTAAAACTGAGATCCACAATAAGAAAAAAAAACAGAGCAAAACAATGAGTGTGTATTCATTTAACTTGCATATAACGGAACACGGCTCATTAGGGTCAGAGTTTAAGGTTCCTTTGAGTAGCATTTATTGACTGTATATTCAGGACGAGATCAAAGTCAACAACATATGAAACTCTATATAAAAGGGAAGTGTTGGGCCAGCCGGGCCGCGACTTTTGAAAGCTACTGAAATACTATGGATATTTTGGTGAGGCTATAAATGTGATTACCCTTTTCCGAAATACACAGAAGGTGTCTTAAATCTACAGCAAGCATGACACTCCACAAACACGTTATGTACTAGGATCCACGGTGAAGCTATATGTGATATCAACTGATTTTCCCCCGTCCCAAAACAATCGAGTTGCCTTTCAGCAAGCCGCCACCTAAGGACGTTTTATTTTGATATCAATAGAAAAAAGGGAAATATACACATGCAATCAGTAAATTTGTATATGTGATATAAAGAAGACAATGACTTTCACTTTGTAATGTAACTCAGTCTTGTTGTAGGAGGTAAAATGACGGACTCTCTATTTTCTTCCATATTCGTTCGATCTATTTTGTTTAGAACATTTATTAATACAAGCTGTATATATATTGTTAATATATTGGTGTGAAGAAAAATGTGTGTTTTATTGGGAAATTGAAAATGATTAAATCCTAAATGAATTTATTTTATGTTACTTCAATATTGTAATTCAATTACTTGGAATCCTGGGTCAATGTGATATATGTTAACTTTAAATGCATTTTTCTTCTAATTCAATGGTTTGCAAATTATAGTTGTTAAATAAAACTTGGCGGATTGCCAACTAATCATCACATTTACCTGTAGACTCAGACTGTCATTAATCAGCTATTTTGGAATTAAGGTAGGAATAATACAGATAATTGTATATATTGAAGGCGTCAAGTACATTATCTACATTTAAATATTACAGTAGACATTCTAGGCCAGGAATGTCGGTGCTGTGAAAGCTGCTATATTTATCTGTTTGTTTACATTAAAATAAGAAAAAAATATCATGCTATCAGAACAGTTCAGAAATCCAATCGAAAAATCGTGGAATGAGGCAAAATTGATACCGCTTACAAACATATACGTGATCAGTCTCTTTCCTTACTTGGTATATTCACTTCAATAAAAAGTGGCGGAATTAAGTAGTTTTAAGGGATCACTCTGTGAAATATCAGTCTGTTACCTTGAAATTTTAGAAACGAAAGTAAATAAATGTAGGACCCAAAATGTTCTACTCTTTATGTAAGTAAATTAAAATAACAAATCATATATACTGGACAATAGTTTATACTCAGTTGTCCTATTTTATAAGTATCTTTTTAATAAATACCTTTTAGAGAACCTTTAAATATATGTGCATATAAATTTAAATTTCAATTAAATACATACAACACGTCATCGACCGGTTTTATCGTGTGTGTGTGTGTGTGTATAATACAATAATACAATAATAACTCGGCTAATTATGGGCGCACGAATGGATTCTGCCATAACATTCAGCATATATGTCCATAGTCAACAGATTGGAAAGCCAAATAACTCAAATGTCTTTGGGAGCAAGTATATTTATAAGAAATAATAACACGTAAAGCAAAATATCTACCAAAGAAAGACAACTCTTATTTCAATATAAATTGTATTTGCATCAAATCTGGATTTTTCTTGCATTATATTACTTGCCGCAACATTATTCAAAGCTTACATTTAATGTAGTCAATACTAAATCCTTCCTCCTCCAAAACTAATATTATTCCTATAACTGTGGAAAATACATTCATTTAGATAGTGTAATCACAGGTACAGTTTTACCTACATAATCAAATATACAAATTCAGAGTCAAATTTTCATAAGAGGTCACCATTGGTAGAAGGAAAAAGTGTTTTTTAATACATATTACCTCTTACAAAAGGTTCAATTCATATGAACTGTTTTATGACAGAACAAGAAAAAGGTGAACTATTAATACAGGTAACTGCTTAATAGGGTGACTACATGGCCAGGTTTGACTGTATATGAAATACTGCCCACTTGACACCAAGTCCACCATAATTACGAAATAAGGTTTTAATATATTAAAAAACAAATGTTTAATAATATGTCTAATAATAAATGTATATCCACACATCATATACATTTTATATTTATGTTTTAAATGTAATTTTTGAAATATGCATGACATATTTACCGCTGAATATTAAGCAACAACAATCAATCATAAGTTTTGCTTACGTTACCTTCATTGACTTATAAACCGAACAACAATCTCATCGAAAAGGTACCCTCCTACAGTGAAACACAATATCATATAGATATATACCATATCTACTATATAACAGATTATGCAATTAACTTATCATATATTAAATAAAATGTCATCAGTAGTATCATTGACTGTCTATGATTATCTATGACCGTTGAAACAACCGTACTATGCAAAGTCGATATGAAGGAGAAACTATGAAAATACTGCTACTTACCCCCTTCCCCCTCAAACAGATTTAATTGCTACATTCTACTTGTCAAGATGTCACACGCACTTATAGATATATACCCTTTTTTATTTTTATTTATTTTAACCTCAATGAAGAGCAGCGACATGAATTCATGTTATTCAAATCCTTTGATACTACACAGAACATGTTCTGGATTAGATATCTACGTTTTTATTACTACCACTGGGTCCACACATTTGCTGGCGGACTATTAATCCCACACCCCGAGGGTATCAACCGACCAATAGTCGGCGTTTTACCACTGGCATGGTTTGTAAGATATATTTATCATTGAAATTCACAAATTATAATTAATGTACTTACTCGTATGACTAGAAATAAAGTTATTTTCCTTCAGGCAGATGTGACCTCTGGTGATTTTTAGGCAATGTGGTTTTCTTACTCACAGACATTTAAATTATTTGACATTCCAATCTGTAAATTTTGAGTGTACCAGATGAAAAAAAAAGAATTTCAGAAACACGTCGTATTAGACATTAGACATATTTGATTTTTTTTTATTAATTGACTATGTTAAGACGCTTGTAAGAAGCAAACAACTTTTATAGTGATACATTGTATTATGAAAAGATGAGCCTTCGTGCTCATGTTCTTATGGTAGTTGGATTTATAGCTACCTGTGCATTCAGTGCCTATCACCACTAATGTTGTAAGTTCGAATCCCGCTCATGGCAGCTGTATTCAATAGAACATTGGCTGATAAAGTTTGTCAGTGACATGTGACAGGTCGGTGGTTTTCACCCGGTACTCTGGTTTCCTCCACCAGTAAAACTGACTTCCACGATATAGCTGAAATCTTGTTGTGAACCTATATAGGGCAAATCATTGTCTATAAAGGGCAGCCTAAAATTTCCTCATTTAAGGAATATTGCATATACAACATGTAAATTAAACTGCATATAACGGAACACGGCTCATTAGGATCATAGTTTAAGGTTCCCTTGAATAGCATCTATATACAGGACTGACTATATTCAGGACAAGAACAAAGTCAACAACATATGGAACTATTTATAAAAGGGGAGTTGTGTCATCCGCGGCCACGACTTTTGTTAGCTACTGAAAACATATTGCTATTTGGATGAGGCTCACAATGTTGTTATATGCAAATATACAGAAGGTGTCTTAAATCTACATCAAGCATGACACTCTCCAAAAAAGTTACCCACTATGGTCCACGGTTAAGTTATATGTAATATTAACTGATTTATCCCCTCCCACCCCCCCCCGTCCCAAAACAATCGAGTTGCCTTCCACCAAGCCGCCACCTGAGGACGTATTGTTTTGATATCAATAGAAAAAAAGAAATAGACAAAGGCGATCAGTAATGTTTTATCTGTGGTATAAAGAAGACAATGACTTTCACTTTGGAATGTAACTCAGTCTTATTGTAGAATTTAAAATAACAGACTCATGATTTTCTTTCATGGTCGTTCGATCTCTTTTTTGTTTTAGAACATTTATTTATACAGGATGTTTTTTTCATTTATTGGTGTGAATAAAAAAAAGGTGTGTTTTATTGGGAAATTTTAAATAATAGTAAATGAAACTATATTTTGTTTTATGTTACTTCAATATTGTAATTCAATCACTTGGAATCATGGGTAAATATGATATATGTAAATTTTAAATACATGTATCTTCTGATTCAATGGTTGGAAACAAATATAGTTTCTAAATAACAGTTGTCCGATTACCAGATAATTATAACATTTACATGTTGACTCAGACTGACATTAAATCAACCATTTTGATATTAAGGGAAGAATAATACAGATAATTGAATATATCGAAGACGGCAAGTACATTATCTAAGCATTACAGTGGAAATGTTAGACCAGGAAATTGGTGTTGTAAAGGCTTATATGTTCATCTGTTAGTTCAAATAAAAATTAAAACACAAAATACCATACAATCTTAATACAGTTCAGAAATCCTATCGAAAAAATCTTGGAAAGAGGTAAAATTGATACCGTTATGTAGATGATCGCTCACTTCCCTGGCTTGGTATTTTATCTACAATAAAAAGTGGCGGGGTTAAGCTAGTTCTATGGGACCACACTGTAATACATCACAGTACATATATTTGTTTTTCTGTCTGTTATATTGAAATTTTAGAAACGAAAGTAAATAAATATAGGATCTAAGTTTTCTACTCTTCATGTATGTTAACTAAAATAATAAATCATATATACTGCACACTATTTTAAACCCAACTGACCTATGTTATATTTTTAATAAATAACTTTTATACGATAGCCTTGAAATATATGTGCATACAAATTTAAACTTCAATTAATACAGTAATAACTCGTCTAATTATGTGAACAAGGATGGATTCCTCCATAACATTCATCATGTACGCGCATAGTCAACAGATTTGAAAACCAAATGATTCAAAAGTCTTCAGGAGCAAATATATTTATAAGAAATAATAATACGTGAAACAGATATACCTACTAAAGAAAGATAACTCTTATGAAAATATCACTTGTATTTGCCACAAATCAAGTGATTCAAAAGTTGCTAAATCTCGATTTTCCTTGCATTAAATTACTAATTGCAGTACTCAGCTGACTTGCCAATCTTTTGAATCTGAGGGTACCTGGTGACGGGTATTTCAGGAACGAGTCATGGAAACTAAATTTTATATCTACGTATATATCTATTGTGAAATAACTTCAACTGTAGTGCATTGCAGGTAAAACATTTATTTGCTGATTCTTAAATTCGCTGATTCTGAATTTCAAAAAAACATAATAAAATAAATCATCAATATAAGTATTGCGTGATTTCTGTCCGATCATAGACAGAAAACATTGCATTGTGTTCAATTGTTTTAAATAGTTGAATTGCTAGCCTATGAAAATTGGTTCTCCATTAATATCAAACTATTTCACATCAGATTAATTTGACATTAATATGTTTCAGGGTATCAATATACAATGGCGGCGCAACAGGAGTTCTGTGAAACATCCGATCGACCATCGATCCGTCTAGTAGAAATAATGAATGCCATGGGGTATTCTATGTGTGAGAGAAACATACACAGACATTACGAACGTCCACGGAATACACTTTTGAATATTTTTAATGACGAGAGAAAATACACGTTTAAAATAGCAGGAAGTACTGGAGAGGGCATGCGTGGTGGTTTCCATTGTAATAAACAACTGGGCGATGAAGACATTATAATAACAGATACAACGATCAAGTTATACCCTACACCTGCATACAATACAAATTATTCTCCATCTTATTTTGTCGAAGAAGATGTGGACTTTCCAGGATATGTGAAACTATCATCAAATATCAATGATAACAAAAAGTATGTATCTAATTCCGTGAAATTGAATTTGACAGGACTAACTATACCATCGAAATCTTCTATTCCAAATGATTTTGACAGATTATTAGATACATATCAAATGATGGATATAAACGGACCTGCTCATACACTCCACCATAAAGGCCGTACAGGGATTACTGAAACGATGGATTTTGTGCCTTGCATTCAATACGACATGTGGCCCGATTCGGCAAAGTCGTTCGTAAACAGGTGTAGACGAAACAATTGGCCATCTAATAACTTGCTAGAAAATATCAAAAGTCAAGGGTGTGACGTAGTACCAGTAGGACATCCTGATAGTCAAAATAAGGATATACAATGGCGCATTTCTTTTCCTGGTGAACGAAATCTACTTTTAAATCTCACTGATGTTCAAACATTGTGTTATGCATTGATCAAAATAATACTAAAGGAAAACTTGAATACTTCTCAAAGAGAAGTGGTGTCCTCGTTCCATATAAGGCATGTCATATTTTGGTGTGTGGAGCGTTGTTCATGTGAATGGGAATACCCAAATTACATTAATTGTTTAAATATATGTCTAACAAAACTGATAGAGATGATAAAAGATAGACGTATTCCACATTTTATCATAGAAAGTAGAAATCTGTTTAATTCAAAAATGACACCAAAAATGTCAAAGGAAATTGTTGACGTCTTAGACAAATATAATACGAATCGTGTGTATGAATTTGATGGTGTCAAGTGTGTTTTAGAGTTAGTACGTTATAACTATGCACTGTTAAAAGTTGTGACCTTAAGATCAACAATAATAGCTGGTTTCAATTGTTGTTTTAGTTCTTTCTCTTCTTTTGTGCGGCGCCCATCTTCATTTTGGACTTTATACTTACCACACAATGCCACAGAAAGTTTGTTAAATTATAAGAACGTTCTAAAACATTTGAACAAAGAGAAAGGAGCGGCCATTCATTACGTTAAGTATGTTGTCAGAAGTATGGTGGGTTTCTTGTACTATGCAAAGTATAAAGAATCAAACAATTCAGAATTTTTAGTGGCATCAAAGCGACTAATTCAAAAATCATTGGATCTGGATAATTCTTGTATACAATTACGTGCTGCGACATTCTTAATTTACCTGGATTATAGTCAATCAATGGAAATTTGTGATACATTTCTCACTTTTCCACCACGATATAAAATAGACAGTAGTTTTCTTGAATATAATAAAGACATGTTGACGACGGTGGTGTTTCAACGGCTGTTTACAGATATCACGACTGAAAGAATTGAAAACATAAAGACAATCGTACCATTGTTTTTTCGTTCTGTCAAATTGAAATTTTTGCATGGAAACTACGATATAAAAGAACACAATCCTGATTGGATATTCCGTAATCTCACAAATATATATTTCCATGGTCTATACATGGACGTTTCCTTTATGACGGCAGAAAAATGGGTAGTTCCTGATCCCATCCAATATGAATTACTTTCACTACCAAAACATGTAGATGGTGGACTTCTTTCATATTCGGGTATATATCTGGATCCAATGTTTGTTTGTCTTCAAACTCAATTCTTATGCTACCATTCGAAAGGAAATACAAATGATATGGATGCAATTTTAAATAAGATGAACATTTTTATCACAGAAAACACATTCACCACTCATTCAAGTTGTGCATACCTCAACATGTTTACATACTGTCAGATCAAAGCCGGAAACCACAGACAATCCGTTAAATCTATATTACAATCTTTACGCACTTTTTCATCAAGGTATAATACTGCTTCAGGGTACCTGAAAATTGTTCTTCAAATTCTGAATTCTTTGCCCATCTAGAAGTGTAAATTTTCAATGTATAGGATATTTAAATTGACAGAAATACTAGAATGCACTTCTACCAACTACTGACCACCTTCAGTAAGTTGAAGATTATGTCACATGATAATTGTAAAATATTAAAATTACCTACCGGTTTCGTAAATTATTTGTTTTGTTATAGGAGACAACAACTTTATATATTTCGACCGAGCGACTTATAACTAAGGGATGTATCTGGTCGTTTCAGTCAGAAAACAAAAGTTTGGAAATACCAAGGGGGTAATTAATAGCTGGAACATGCAATGCAATGTCTAACGGTTCAACTAACATTGCAAAGAAGTCTAAACTTCAAGCAACACGAATCCGATGGGGGTGGGGGTAACCCCAGGTACTCTGAACGGATAATCAGTTCCTGCTCCACAAGTTACATATGCTGTGTCTCTGGACGGATAA
Organism: Gigantidas platifrons; assembly: GCA_002080005.1. Lineage (NCBI taxonomy): Eukaryota > Metazoa > Mollusca > Bivalvia > Mytilida > Modiolidae > Gigantidas > Gigantidas platifrons. The sequence continues at coordinate 74,553 of MJUT01004692.1, forward strand.
TCAGTTCCTGCTCCACATGTGACACCTGCTGTGTTACTCACATTACCAATCCGAGGACAAGTCATGAATGAGGAGAGGACTGTGCTCTCAGAAGTCCAGGATATTCCTGAGGCTTACATACATTTAATACACACAAAACAATACTATAGATTAATATATATATTTATATATATAGTATATACGTTTTTAGATAAAAAATAAGCTTAACAAAAAATAAATAAATAAATACACGTAAACAAAAAAAGTGGATAGCAGAATTTCATCGGCAAACATACATATTTTCGATTCAAGAACATTTTCACTCCCAGGCATTTGTATCCCTTAATTTCGTCTGTACCCCTAATAGCACAATCCATTAGTTCAGCTTGAATAATGTAAAGTAACGGTGCAACCGAACATTCCTGCCTGGCTAACCGCGTTAAGCTGAAAAATGTAGAAATAAAATCTTTTGTGTTAATGCAGGTTTTATAATTTTTAGATAGCATCTGAATCCATCCGCAAAATTTGGATCCAAAGTTAAATCCCCTTAAAACGTGATTTACCCAACCCCATTCTACTCTGTCATAAGCTTTTTCTTGATCTACGAAAACAATATCCCTTCTGGGTCTTCTTCGTCCACGTAGTTTATTATATCATCAATCAGTCGGTTACTTTCACTAATATTCCTCCCTTCAACGAACCCCTTTTGATCTGAATTAATTAATGTTCTTGAAATCGGTTTGGTCCCATTGGCCAATAGTTCTGAAATAATCTTATAATCCGTATTCAGAAAAGTGATTGGTCTCCAATTACGAATATTGTCTCGATCCCCACCCCTGTGTAATAGCGTTACCATTATATTGAGAATCGCCCAGTTCAAAATTGTAAAACATATCATTTATAACCTCACACAAATCTTACTCATTAGCTTCCCAATAGAGCTGACAGAAATCACTAATAATTTCATTGCCACATGGAGATTTAAAGGATTGAATAGACATTACTGTTTTCTTGATCACTTTGATTGTTAGATCTTGTAATTCATTCTTTTCTACATCAGTTATTTTTTGCTGAACACAACTTTATAAATCGTCATCACTATTTTTGTCCCACCCCTCTGAAGTAAATAATTTGGAATATAATTGTATCTGATCGTCCAATATGGAATCTATATCGTATTCAAATTGTCCATCCGAACCCTTTATTCTCTGCCAGTGTTTATTTTGAACGTTTCTCTTTTCTAAGTTAACATAAAACTTGTCCAAACCAGTCATTTTTTTTTTATCGTAATCTTGCAGCTTCGGTTTGATTTTCATAAAATTCGAATATTTTTTTCTCTAATTTTTTAATCTCATTAGCATCGATATTATTTTCGTTATTTTTGAGATTTTCGAGTTTCAACTCTAATATTACTATCTTAGTTTGAGACTTGTTAATTTCGTAGAAGCTTCCATCGTAAATGAATTATTTTAATTTTACCAACATCCCACCATTCCCTTAAATTATTTTTTTTTATCTTTTCCGTTACTCATTTCCACCATTCAGTAAACATTCATTTAAGATAATCAGATTTAATGGTATTGAAATTCATAATCCTGCTTCCTGGTCCCCTTTCTATGTCATCGGTTTTTAAATAAATATTATTTAAATCGTGATCACTAAAAGGACAATTACTAATTTTACATGAGATCACTTCAGTAACATTGTCGCATCCTACTAATGTCAAATATATTCTTGATTTAGACTTTCCTCTTTGCAATGCATACTTTTTGATTGTCTGATTTTGATTCCTCCATATATTAGTAAGATTACACTTTAAAATAAGATCCCGTAACTCTTTCGTTCCTGATTCGTCATATGGTCGACTCGGAAGTCTATCTATTTGTTTATCTAATACACAGTTAAAATTACCGTTCAATATATTACACGTCGATCTGTCAATTTCTAAGTAACTATCGATAGATAAAATGATTTTTTTTCGTTCCGCACTGTTATTCGGACAACGGCTATTCATTAATTTGCATAACTGATTTTAAATTTCAATTTCACAAGATAACACCCTTCGTCATTGTATTTTTCATCCTCTTTTATCACTACCCCTTGGTGGATATTAAAAAGGATCGCAAATCCTTACAATGCCCTCTCCCTCGTTGTTCCATAACCTAAAACTTCAACCCAAATCTTTCCATTTTTCCCCACTTTTTAATTTTACTAACGTACTGTCCCATTTCTTTTTTATTAACCAACTTAAAATAACCTTCATCAGGTATGTTCAAAGTCGAAAGGATGGGATGTCAAATAAGGTAAAAAAAAATCCGCAAGTTGTGCAGAAAAAAAAACATATCCACAAACAGGATGTAAATAAGTGCCTTGTGTTTGAAGAATTAGTTTCTCCTCGCAGGTGAAATAAAAATGTAGATCTCATTCAGTGTGTATGGCGCGTTTCTGAAATAACATTCATCAGGTACGCTCAAAGTCGAAAGATTTGGATGCTAAATAATGTTAGGCTTTTTGGGAGCGGGTAAACAAAAAAAGGCCACAAAATGAGAGTAAAAATCGGTTATGATCACCGGTGCATGACCACTTCTAACAGCTTGCTGTGAGTGATAGTTGTTGTTTCCTGTCAACGCAACATGTTCTACGACATCATCTATTATCTCCCTTTTTTCACATCCGTCCATAGACCCAGTTCATTCGACATATTACTGTCATTATATATTATTTACAAACTTCTTCTCGGCATGAATGCAATATTTTTCACTAAAGAAGAGTTTGAAGATACCAAAGGGGTAATCAGAATACGTAAATTTAAGAAGAATAGACAACATAATGGCAAACAGAAAAAAATACAAAATGATCTACAAAACATACACAATTCATAAAACTAAAGATCACCAATCAATCTATTAATGATTAGATACAATAAAGGTAAAATCAGACACATATTGTAATATAAAGCTATTTTAGAGGTTGGTCAACGATCTGTAAGCTTCAAATTTAAATGGGCGATTGCAAAGAAGAGTTTGAAGATACCAAAGAGGTAATCAGAATCCGTATGTCGAGGAAGAAAAGACAACACAATAGATACGAGACTTTCTGGAAATACATTATCATTGCTTGACAAACTTTACATTATATTTTTGAAAAGCCTTGTGTGAAATAAAAGTGATATGAACAAAGTATATATCGGAATAGCTCGTAGACGTCCGACGAAGGTCTAATTAGTTCCCAAAACGGATCATTTTTTTCCTCGCAGTGCATCGTAAAGATATGTAATGCCTTGTTAAATCATAATTAGTAAATATTTGCCTTAATAAAAACAATTTGTGTAACTGTGAAAATCACAATATCATAATACTAATCGTGATTTCCTGAAATTTCAGTTCTCATGAAGCTAAAAAACAGGACCTGTGGATTATTAGTGAAAATCTATTGTATAAAGGTTTCTGACTTGATACGTAGCATGATAAACCCATGCTGATATCATTGTCATGCGAAATATTATCTTTCATATTTGTGAAAGCGTGGTCTGTTTACGTCGGGCGAACCCGTGAAGGTGTTTTTTTATATGTGTAATGCCGTTGACGATTCAATGATAAGACGAGCAGGGCTCTAATCACAGTAAGCGGTATACACCTGCCAAATGTTTCTGTCAGGACCTGAATTTCACATCGCCATAGGTCGTAGTGTTGTTTTTTTTTTGAGTTTTGATTTGAAGCAAAAAAGTTTCACAATATTTGAATTTTGATATTAGTTAGATTATTGACCATTGCTGTTTCAACTACCTTTTCATAGTACAGATGACCGCTTAATAGAGAAAACAACTTGCCCTTGATTCATTGTACATGAAATACTACCCAATTGACAGCAAGTCCATCAGAAATATAAAATATGGTTTTTAATGTGAAAAAACAGAAGTTCAAAACAATGTCTATTCTTAAATTTATATTAAACATGACATCAATTTTATATTGATGTTTAAAATGAAATATTCCTAATTAATATAAATTGTGAAAATTAATGTTGATCTCCCTAGGTCATTGATAACATTGTACCCTAAAACTTTGATTGACTTCTCTTAACTCAGTTGGGTCCAAACAAGTAACTTAGCCTTCCACGTTTTATTGTATTGCCTGTACCAAGCCCGGAAAGTGAGCAGTTATGTTTATGTGTGCTAGGGATAACGATTATGCCTTTATCTACATTTTTCCTGTCAGATTTTAGAATTGTTCCGACAGTACATTATTTTTTGGGTTTTCTGTCAGATTTTAGAATTGTTCCGACATCACATCACATTTTTGTTTTTCTATCAGATTTTAGAATTGTTCCGACATCCCATTATATTTTTGTTTTTCTGTCAGATTTTAGAATTGTTCCGACATCACATTATATTTTTGTTTTCTCTCCGATTTTAGAATTGTTCCGACATCACATTATATTTTTGTTTTTCTGTCAGATTATAGAATTGTTCCGACATCACATTATATTTTTGTTTTTCTGTTAAATTTTAGAATTGTTCCGACATCACATTATATTTTAGTTTTTCTGTCAGATTTTATAATTGTTCCGACATCACATTATATTTTTGTTTTCTGTCCGATTTTAGAATTGTTCCGACATCACATTATATTTTTGTTTTTCTGTCAGATTTTAGAATTGTTCCGACATCACATTATATTTTTGTTTTTCTATTAAATTTTAGAATTGTTCCGACATCACATCATATTTTTATTGTTTCTGTTAGATTTTAGAATTGTTCCGAGATCACATTATATTTTTGTTTTTCTGTCAGATTTTGGAATTGTTCCGACATCACATTATATTTTGGTTTTTCTGTCAGATTTTAGAATTGTTCCGACAGTATGGTATTTTTTTTGTGCTTCCGTTTATTCCCTGAAACTGACAATGAAAAGATAAGGTAATTTGTTTAATAATTTTTATTTTGAGTGATTGATTGATTTCACGATTGCTTAACGTCCATGGAGCAGTATTTCGATTACAGTCAAACCTGTCTTACCTCTATGTAGCAAGTCACTCCAATTAACGGCCAGCATAATTTGTTCCATTAAATAATATTCCATATTGTTTTTTCCCTGCATATATAACAGACAACAGATCAAAAGGGACACATTTTAAGGATTTTTTTAGTAGTATTGATATACATAACTGATTGTATATTCAGAACGAGAGCAAATTCAACAATGTATACAACTATAGAGAAAAGAGGGGGACGTTGAGCCAAGACTTTTGATAGCTACTGAAAACGTACGGAGATTTGGGTTTGGCGATGAATGTTGACTTTTGCTACAATGTGCCATCCCTTTCTACATACTTACAGAAGGTGCTTTAAACCCGCAAAACGCACGACACTCCCCATGCACATTGCCCACTACTATTGTCAACAGTTATATTATCTTACCCCCACCCCCACCCCCCCCTAAAAAAAAACCAACAACAATTAATCAAGCAGGATTCTCCCCTATACGACACCTGAGTACGTTTTATTTTCACATAAAAAGAAAATAAAGAAGAATATGATTGTGTAAGCAATTTGTAATGTAGAAGGTAAAACAACCTACATGCGATTTGTTCATGGTCGTTCGATTTGTGTTTTATTTTTATTTAAATATATTTATGGAGGTTGTGTTGTTGATATATTGGTGTGAATAAACAACATGTGATACAAAGTCTGTCTTATTGGAAAATAATATAAAACAAATGTAAATGAGATATTTCTTTTTATGTTACTTCAATATTGTAATTCAATCACTTGGAATCCTGGGTCAAGGTGATATGTGTTAACTTTAAATACATTTTCTTCCAATTCAATGGTTGAAAATTTTCTTTAGTCTATAAATAAAATTTGACAGATTGGAAGCTAATTATCACATTTACCTGTAGACTCAGGCTGACATTAATCATCCATTTTAATATTAAGGTAAGACTAATACAGATAATTGTATATATTGAAGACGTCAAGTACATTATCTTAATATTATAATGGACATGTTAGGCCAGGAAAGTCGGTGCTGTAAAGGCTGATATATTTATCTGTTAGTTCACATAAAAATTAAAAGCAACACATCTCATGCAGTCTAACTACAGTTGCGAAATCCACCTGCAATATCGTAGAACTAGGTAATATAGGTACCGCTATGTACATGATCGCTCACTTTCCTGGCTAGATACATTCACTTCAATTGGCGGGGTTAAGCTAGTTTTATGGAACCACACTGTAAAATATCACAGGACAAATAACGTTTTTTTTTTTCAGGCTGTAACATTGAAACATTAGAAACAAAAGCAAATAAATGTAGGACCCATATACATCCACATTCAAGAGATTAAAAAGACAAATAAATCTTTAGGATTAAGTATGTAACACGTAAAACAAAAATACCTACCAAAGAAAGACAACTCTAATAAAAAAATCAATTTTATTTGCATCAAATCTGTATTTTCCTTGAGTTAAATTACTTTCCGCAACATTCTTCTTTGCTAATTTTAAAGGTCCTCTAGAACAAGAAACGAAACAGAAACGAAACGCAACGAAACGAAACGGAACCTGGCGAAACGAAACGGAACCTGGTGAAACGAAACGGAACTTGGCGAAACGAAACGAAACGAAACGAAATTGAAACGAAACGAAACGAAACCTGGCAAAACGAAACGAAATAGAACCTATGGGAAAATGGTTGGCCAATTTATTTGAACCCATACGTCAGTCCGTTGGCTTTTTTAAAAACGGTCAGTATAAAGTGATGGGTTTAGTCTGTACGTCCGTCCATCCGTTACCAAATGTGCACTCCCAACTCATTCTAAACTATTTAACTGGTCCATGAAAGTTTCGGAGAATCTTGTTTATATTGCCATTTTGCACCTCTTATTCCATTTTCTATCAGATCTTTTTTAGGGGGGAGGGTATAATTTCTACTTTTATAGATGCTCGTCATACCCTTCACGGGTAATGTGATCATGTTATGTTTTGACATGTCAGTTGGTTTTTCATCACACTGTTGTTTCTTTACATTCCCTATTTTTATGCAATCTTTTTAATATCAACAAGCGGGAATTAATTGAACCACAAAACGGCAAGAAAATCGTAATTAAAATGACCTTTTTTTTCGCTTTGAGGCAGTTTTGTTTTCACTTTGACCTAAAGATAATATCTGCAATAATTCTCAAATTGTGTGCTATGAAAAAGACTGTTTAATATGACTGCCGAGAGAATGTCCCTTCACGCGTACATTTCGGTCAATTTCATGAAAAAACGTGCAACATATCAATATATTTATACGATAAGTTAATCATGTGCCTCGCGCAGAGTAGACCATGCAAACCTTTCGATGCACCTGTTGATACTCCCGGTTTTTGTGTGAGGGTTCATATTGCTAGTGCTTTTATTTTTTTATGGCGTTCGTTTTCAAATCTGTTTATTTGTTTTGTCCCTGTTGTTTCGTGTAATATGGGTGAGGTGGATGAAGAAAGTCATTTTCTATCATTTTTTAATCAACACACGGAGGGAGGACAGACAAAATCTAAATAAATTCATAATTCAAAGTTGTCCTAACCTTTTAAACGTGAATTCACAAGAACAATTTATTTGATTAATGACTTGTAAAAACACAACTGTATATAAAATTAGAAGTCAGTTTATCCAGAGAAATTATAAATGATGCATGTTTGTATTTCATTTTATTGTTAACTTTACATTGCTTGCAGTTCTGGATCTGACACGGGGAAACACCATCCCCTGGTGTCTTTCCAAGTATTGCAACCAGTGGCAATACACCCACACTAATCATGATCGTTACAATATGACTTCGCCTTTTGTGGGCCCTTGATTGGAACAATAAAGTTATGTTATGTTATCGTCTCTATTTGTGTAGTCTCTGTATCACCATTTTGTTTTGGACCTAGGATTTTCTGGATTATCCCTTTGGCTTGTTGCTTTGATATGAAAAACACCCCTGTCCACATTTCACCGAACCGTTAATACTAGTGACAGGCATCAACGGAGCTTTGCCAAATTTTAAACTATGGGAATGTATTAGATATGTTTCGAAACATTATCCTTTTTGACGTTTCGGTTTTGTTTCTCAGTTTTGTTTCGTTTCGATTCACTTTTTCGTTTCGTTTCGTTTCGCCAGGTTTCGTTTCGTTTCGTTCCGTTTCGTTTCTGTTTCGTTTCTTATTTTAGAGGGACCCAATTTTAAATGTATTCAATGTAAAATCCTCCTTTCCCCAAAACTAATATTATTTCGTTACCTGTGGAAATACGGTACATCCATCTAGATAGTGTAATCACATGTATATTGTGTATAATCCTGGTCTCGTGTTGTATATATAAATTTACAGTCAAACTTGTAATAAGAGGTCACCTTTGAGACAAGGATAGATGTACTTTTAATACATGTGACATCGTTAGAAAAGTTCAATTCGCATGACATTTTTTATGGCAGAACACGAACAAGTGACATATTAATACAAGTAACCGTTAAATAGAGGTGACTACATGACCAGGTTTTACTGTATATGAAATACTGGCCACTTGACAGAAAGTCCACCAGAATTATCAAATATGTTTTTTAATGTGTAAAAAACAAATGTTCAATAAAATGAGTATTCCTTGATTGTTTAATTTTGAAATGTTATGTTCCTAAATAAAGTAATTTGTGAAACCTAATGTTGATCTCCCTCGTGCATTGATAAACTTGCTGCTAAAGACTTTTAGATTATTTGGCTTTTCAATCTGTTTATTCTAAGAGTACCTGATGACGATTATTTCAAGAACGAGTCGTGCACACTACATTATAACTTAAATTGTAGTGCATTGCTAGTATACTACATATTTGTTGATTCTTAAATTCATTGAATCCGAATTTCAATAAATAAATAAATAAATAAATAAATAAATAAATAAATAAATAAATAAATAAATAAATAAATAAATAAATAAAAATATTGTATGATTTCTTTCCGAAAATAGACAGAGCACATTATATTGTGTTGAAGTTTTAAAATCATGGAATGGTTGACCTACGAACATTGGTTCATAAAAAAAAAACTATTTCACATTAGTTTAACTTCATATTTATTTGTTTCATTGTATCAATATACAATGACGGTGCTACAGAGATTCTGCTTTTCCTGAGAAAACATCTGATCATGAACGATCAATTATTCTAGTAGACATAATGAATGAAAAAGGGTTGTCTAAAAGTGAGCGAGAAATACACAGGCATTGGAAAGATCTCAGGAATGTACTTGTGAGTATTTTTTCCCTAACAACCGACAAAGACATGTAAAAAATAACAGGAAGTGCTTCAGAGGGCATGTGTGGTGGTATGCATAATAACCAAAACTACCACGAATTTGATTTTTTAATAACAGTTAGAACTATCAAGTTATATACTCCACGTACAAACAATATTAACAACCCTCCACTGTTCCTGCTAGATGACAATGAAGAGTATGATGCATATTGTTTTATGGACGAAGATGACAACTTTCCAGGATATGCCGAACTATCATTGGCGGAAATGAAAACCAATTGTGCTTTCTTGGGTCTTTGTAGAAGAATGAATCATGACAAACAGTATTTATCAAATTCTATTATAATGGATTCATTTTACGATCAACTCGTTAAATCATCGGAAAAGTTCGATCGATTCTCACCCCGATGCCAAAAAAAAGGGATATAAACGGATCTGCCCATACCATCTACAAACAAGACCTGATAGGGCAAACTAGAAAGATTGATAATGTGTACAGCATTCATTACGACATGCAGCCAAATTCGGCAAACTCGTTTACAACCAGACGTAAAGCAAACCATTGGCCCTCTAACAGCATGCTAGAAAATATCCAAAGTCAAGGGTGTGACGTAGCACCAGTAGGACATCATGATAGTAAAAATAATGATATACAATGGCACATTTATTTTCCTAAAGAGACCACAGATACAGCTTCGTCCGCATCATTTTTGGACTTATACCTCGAATTTTCCGACAGTGGTCAACGCAGTACTAACATATATGATAAACGGGATGACTTCAATTTTAAAATCATAAATTTTCCAAATATGTGCAGCAATATACCAGATTCCACTGCATATGGTGTTTACATCTCGCAATTGATTCGTTATGCAAGGGACAGTAACAATTATTCTGATTTCGTGAAACGTGATCTTTATCTGAGAAATAGACTACAGGACCAGGGCTATGAAAAAGATTCGCCCGATTCGATCTCTTAAAAAGTTTATATTCCGATACCAAGATCTTTTCGAAATATATTCTGTCTCTGCAGAGACGATAATAAACGATGGATTTTCATAAAGTGAAAATGCATAAATATCAGGATTAAGTAATCGTGGTTTAGACATGACGACATTCAACATCTCATTTAAAATCAAATTGTTTAAGAAGATGACCGTTTAGTTAAAACGTTCTGCAGAGACGCTGAAAAACAATGGATTTTCATAAAGTACTGCGTTGACTACTACAATACATAAATTGTCCCAGTATTGTTAAAAACGCTGTTATAGTCACAACCGGCACCTTATAACCATATTGGAAGCGGGAGATTTGGTGCCGTAAAATCTGATTCAGCCCACCATTTCTTTGAAAATGCCTGTACCAAGTCAGGGCCACTGCGGTTTTCCCAGTTTTCCGGTTGTTGACTGATTTTGTCTGTTTGTTGATTGATGAATTTTGCCTTTCCCTTTGGAAGATTTCTCGGTGTTCGGTAATTTTATTATTACCCTTATTTCCTGGTGAGCAAAATCTACTTTTAGATCCCACTGATGTTCAAACATTGTGCTATGCATACATCAAAATAATACTAAGGGAAAACTTGAATACGTCTCAAAGAGAAGTGGTGTCGTCGTTCCATATTAAGCATGTAATGTTTTGGTGTGTGGAGCTTTGTCCATGTCAATGGGTAGACTCAAATTACATTAATTGCTTAAATATATGTCCAGCACAGCTGATATGATGATAAAAGCTAGAGATATTTCAAATTATATCATAGAAAGTAGAAATCTGCTTAATTCTAAAATGACAGAAACAAATGTCAACGGAAATTGTTGACGTCTTAAGCAAATATCATACGACACATGTTTTTACATTAGATGCTTTCGATCGTATTTTTAAGTTAACACATTATAATAATGCATTACTAACACGTAAAGTCTTGATATCGACAATAATGGCTTGCTTCAATGCTTATTTCGCTACTTTCTCTTCTTATGTATTTTGTCCATTTTCATTTTGGGATTTATACATACCACATAATGCCACAAGCAGTTTATTGAAGTATGTGAACATTCTACAAAATTTGAAAAAGGTGAAAGGTGAAAGGTGTGTCCATTCAGTTTTCTAAGTATCTGTCAGGAGTATGGTGGGTTTCTTATACTATGCAAAGTATAAAGAATCAAAGAAAAGAATGTTTACTTGCATCAAAGCGACTAGTTCAAAAATCGTTGAATCTGTAAAGTTCTTGCATCAAATTACGTGGCGGAACATTTTTCTTAGCTAACCTGGAATATAGTAAATCAATTGAAATTTGTGACACATTTCTCACTTTTCCACCAAGATATAAAATGGATAGCTATGGTGACTATATTGAAGACATAATCACGAAGCTGATTGAACAGTTATTCAAGGGGAAAACGACTGAAGGAATTGAAAACATTATGAAGGCAATCTTACCAATGTGTTATAGTTCCGTCGAATTGAAGAATTTGCCTGCAAACTACGATATAACAAAACAAAATCCCGTTTGGATATTCCGTAATTGCATTGCACAAACATATTTTCCATGGTCTATACATGGACGTAACCTTTATGACGGCAAAAACTAGGTGGTTCCTGAACCCATCCAATACGAATTACTTTCACTACCACAAAATGCAGAGTATGCACAATTTCCATTTTCTAGAGTCCATCTTGATCCAATGTTTGTTTGCTTTCAAGCTAAATTCGTATGCTACCATTCGATGAGAAATGTAAATGGCATGGCTGAAATATTGACTTTGATGAACAGTTTTATGACAGAAAACTCATTCACCACCCAATCAAGTTGTGTATACCTCAACATGTTTACATACTGTCAGAGAAAAGCCGGACACCACAGACAATCCGTTAAATCTATAGTACAATATTTACGCATTTTTCCATCTAGGTATAATACTGCTTCAGGGTACCTGAAAATTGTTCTTCAAATTCTGAATTCTTTCTCCATATAAAATTGTTCATTTTCAATGCATAGGATATTAAATCTGACAGAAATTGTGGAATTTACTTCTACCAAATAACAAGTTGAAGATTATGGCAGAGCTTGCACTACTTCTACCAAATACTGTCCACCCTAAACAAGTTGAAGATTATGTACTACTTCTACCAAGTACTGACCACTCTAAGCAAGTTGAAGATTATGGCACTTCTTCTACCAAATACTGACCACCATCAACAAGAGGTTGCACTAATTGAACTTCTACCAAATACTGACTACCTTCAACAAGTTAACGATTATGTCACAGGTTGTACATGATAATTGTAATCTATTAAAACTATCTTCACGTTTCGTATATTAATCTTTCGTTATATAAGACAGCAGCCTTGAACATTTAAGCCCAACACCTCGTGCGCTGTATCTGGCCGCTTCCGTCAGAATACAAAACACTTGAATCAACCAAAGGGGTAGTGAGAAGCCGTAAATCGAAGGACAGGCAATGGCTAAAAGGAAAAACCACGATTTATAAAACATTACACAAAAAAGTAAAGAAAGTGCAACACCAACCAGGCTAACAACCCGGGATAATTTAATGTACTCCGGATGGGCAAGCAGTTTCTGTTCTACATGTTTCACCTGTTTCTCATATTACAAACGCGGTAGCAAGTCATGAATGAGGAGAGGACTGTGAAGATTGTGATTTCGACAAATAGAACATATCTGTTGCCATTAGTGACACATGTACTTCGTATCGGTTAATCAATTCATAATTACTTCAACTAAGCCACTAGGAACCCTCTATCATGATAGGAACCACAAGATTTGGAATATCGGATCAACTGAGAGATATATTCTCCGTACGTAGGTGGTGCTGTAATGCTGCTATATATAAATGGAAAGTGTACAATTGGAAAATTGAAATCATCTCTCTTGTCGTAAAGTTCCGTTCTTAACCGGCCCTCACTGTCAATTTCGCGATGTAGGTATCTGTATGGAACACAGCTAGATTTATATGTAGTATCCTTTATTTCAATAGAACTGGGATAGATACGATTAACACATATGATACCAGGAAAAACTATTCTTTTCTTTGTTGCTTGTTTTAAGAAGATTTAGCGAACGAAGTATACTTTATTTCTCTCTCTCCGGATTTGTTCTTGGTATCCTATCAATTTGTTTCTGTAAATGTATTCATTTCGGTAATACATATGAAATACTGCACATTTGCCGTTCAACAAAAATCAATCATTGATTGACAGAAGTAGAAAAAATGACGACTTCAACTGACCAATAATGTTTAACTGATATTTCCTTGTTCAATTTAAAAATGTTTATTTAATGTCACGCCATGATATGGCTGATATAGTGCCAAATATCGTGTTAAGCAACAACAAATTATATGAGTATATTTCTCAAAATATCATTTTAGATGCCTCTCTTGTTACAACACGTTGTGAGGATTATGTAAGACAATACTAAATGCTGCGTTGTCATTGGTGGAAAGGGAGTATGTGTTATTCTATTCCAACAATCAATTGACGGATTGGTGGCTACTTAAGGTCCATTGGCTAAATTGCATCTAAAATGACTCGAAATCTACAAAGAGGTTCTTTAACGATCAGGAACCGTAGTGCCTTGCAAACATGACACCCACTTTCCTATTATTTTCGTATTATAAGCCGAACACTAGCACATCGAAAGGGAAACACAATACCATATACTTATACCATATCTACTAGAGAACAGATGAAGCATCTAACTTATCATGTATCGACAACGGAGGAAAATTAAAACCTCTACGACACACGCGTTGACTTCATTTCTCCGATAGTCAACTTCCCCTTCCTCAGTTGCAATATTCCTGTCTCACCAGTGTATGGAGCTTACATTTCACAAGTCATGCGTTATTATAGACATTGTGTTCAGTGCAGTTATTTTCTGGAATGAGCTAAGCTGCTGACCCAAAGACTACTGAAACAAGGCTACGTTGCCCATAGGTTGAAGTCATCTCTACAAATTCTACGATCGTCATCACAATCAGGCTGACCGTTGCAAAATTTCCATATATCAAATGACAATGGATCTTTTACTTTTTACGTAGATGGTTTCTTTCCTCTATCATTTCCAAGACTTTTACCGGACTTGACTGTATATATGAGTTATTCTAAGAAGGAACTGTTTATCCTGCACGAGCACATGAGCTTACCCTGTTTATTTTTGCAGGGTCCGTACTGTTCATCTCTTTAGTTTTGTGTGTCATCATATTATTTACGTTATGATTACCGTGTTGTGATCTCCGTTACGATGATTCCTGAAAACGATGTTCTCTTCATCTTTACCTATAGTTGCTTGTAGGAGGGCTGATGTCCTATTTAAGTTATTTGTGTTTGCTTGTTCATAGTGGTGTCCAACTCACATTGCGTTGTGTTTTTGGTTTGTACCATACGGAGCTAGTTTCGCATATTTGCCCATTTTTATTGCCCCTTCGGTATGTTCTAACGTTTATAACATAAGATGCCATTGGTAGGATCGAATGACAGTCTATAATTATTTATGACCCTTGACCGAATTGTCTTATGCCAAATGAATATACATGAGAGAAAAGGGTGCTACAACAGCCTCCCACACCCACACACTGGATGTTGCATAGTAGTTGGCATGAAGTCGACGGACACTGAGAAATATAGACTCGCTACCTTGTAACACCGAGTTAAATTGTTTTGTTTAAGTTATTTTGACGTTTGCATAACTCTAATGATTTTTATTTTAATTGATTGATTTCATGATTATTGCATAACGATCATTGAGAAGTATTTCAAATACAGTCAAACCTGTCTTAAAGGCACCTCTATATAGATAATGACTGTCTATAAAGGGCAGCCTCATTTTCCCCATAAAGGAATATTGCATATACATTTTACCTGTTTATATAACGGACAGCTGCTCATAAGGGGCACGTTTAAGCTTCCCTTTTGTGGTTTCTGTGTACAGTACTGACTGTATATTCAGACCGAGAAAATAGTGAACAACAAATAAAAGCATAGAAAAGATGGAGGTTGAGTCAACGGGGCCACGAATTTCGATAGCCCCAGAAAACGTATGGATATTTGTGAAGGGTTATTAATGCAGACGTTTGCACAGGCTACACTATCATTTTGTACCTTTTTTTTCGAAATTTACAGGTGTCGTAGACCTGCAGAACGAATGACGCACCACAGATACGTTACTCACTATGATCATCTCTATTATCATAAGACACCACACCACCCCACCCCATCCCACCTAAAAATAGAGCTGACTTCCCCCTCTCCGCCACCCGCGGACGTTATATTTTTATATGAAAAGAACAAACGAATAGACACATTCAATCAGTAAATCTTTACTTGTGATATAACGAAGAATATGCCTTTGTCTTTGCAATGAAGACACATCATTGAGGAGCACCTGAGTTCACCCATGGGTATTAGTGAGATTCGTGTTCTTCTTCGATATATGAATTCTGAATACCCCTTTGGTATCTTCAAACTCTTCTTATTGTAAAAGTTAAAATAACACACCCACGATTTTTTCATGGTCGTTTGATCTCTTTTGTATAACATATATTTATGTAGGTTGTATTGTTGATATATTGGTGTGAATAAACTATGAATGTTGTACACAATCTATTTTATTTTGAAAATTAAAATAACTTTACTTGTAAATGAAAGTATATCATATGTGTGTAATACAATAGTAACTCGTCTAATTATGTGCGCACGAATGGATTCTGGTATAACATTACACAAATATTAATTTTATTTCCCTCACACGAGTACCTCAAAGGTGGGTAAATCTGGAATTAAATTACCGACCATAGCATTCTTCTTTGCTAATATTGAATATAGGCAATGCAAAATCCGTCATCCCCTCAAGCTAATTTTATTCATTTACCTGCTGATATACATCCATCTAGATAGTGTAATCACATACATTTTTACTTACGTAATCTATCGTTGATAATCCCGTTCTCGTAAGGAATATACAAATTCAGTCTCAAACTTGTAATAAGGGGTCACCGTCGGAACAATGACAAAATGGTCTTTCAATACATATGACTTCTTAAAAAAGTTCAATTTATATGAATTTGTTCATGACACGACAAGAAACATTTAACCTTTTTAATACAGGGGATCGCTTAATACAGATGACTACTTGACCCTGTTTGATTGTATATTAAATACTGCACACTTTAGAACAAGCCCGTCAGAATTACCAAATATGTTTTTTGATGTGATGAAACAAACGTTCAATAAAATGTCAATGCGTATAATTGTATATTTATGTTTGAAATGTAATGTTTCTAATTAAAGTTATATATCTACGTATATATATATATATATATATATATATATATTGTGAAATAACTTTAATACGGGACTTCGTAGTTAAACAGCGCAGGTGTGTTAAGGCTGTTTCTAAGATTGCACGCAATAAAAAAGGGGGATCATGTATGTAATACAAATTAATGAGTAAAACATAACAATAGTTGATGCATATTGCAACTAGTTATTTATACATGTTCGAAAGTGAAAATGCTTCAACTTTGTGCGAGTCAACGTAGATTTCTGTTGATAAAATGGCGGTCACGTGACAATAATCAGTGCCTTAACTAATTTCGAAAAGTTCTAGAATTTAGAGTGAAAGTTGAATTAAAAACTGGATATTTTCTGACAGATTATTTGTTTTTGTTTAAGAAAAGTGCTACGAGAGCTACTATACAGCCAACAATAGAGAATAAGGCCAGATAAAACGCGGAAAATTGACGATTCCAGTTGTTCGATGGTGTTAAATTGTAAATCGTCGTCTTCTGTCAAGTTTTTCATTGATCTCGTAGCAAAATCATATATCTTTATTACCTGCTCTTTGTGAATATGTTTTGAACTGTGAATTTATTGACCCATATATTCTAGAACTTTCACGTCGAAGTGTACGTACTCAATCATTTAAACAATCTCGAAAACAATAAAACACCCAAGTGATCCGGCAGACCGATAAAGGGAGGTAACAATATTTATTAACTCTATCGGCGGCAAATATGAAAACAATATAATTTGTTGCTTTATCTAATTAAAGTAAACTAAATTTGTCATCGATACGATAATTAATTGATTGGTTATTTCATATACATGTATATAAAACAAATTTTTGTGAAGTGATTGTTTATAAATTAATTGTAAAATGGTGTAATTATCCATGTCAACTTCTATGTTCTCTATCACTATCAGTATCAGTATCATACAATCTTGTACCTGTCCTGGTCCTGGGAGTTATGCACTTATACAAAATATTGATTATCCATGTATTACTTATTCATGTATCAGAGATATATAACACAATTATGTCTTTGCATGCATTGGGTATATCAGTAGATGTTCATATTTGACAACTCTGTTAAAAAAAAGTTGTTATAAATTATATTTTGAGTTGAAATACTTTTGATAAAAAAATTGCAAAAATTGATATATTTGTAAACAGAGAATATCTGAGTGTGCATGGTGTAATGATAGATTTGTTTCTTTTGTTCCTTTCACATATCTGTTACAAAATAAAATGTTACTTTTTTATAATGACCTATAGATGAAGTGAAAAAAAACAGATAACACTCGTAACCCTCAAATCTATTTTTTATTCCTCTATATTTTCATATCTAGAACTTGAACCAGATGAAACAGAAGGAATATTTAAATTTATAGAATCTGTTTAATTAAATAAAAATTAATCTTGAGTTACATTGTTTTGTTTATGCTTAGTGAATCTGGAAAAAGTCTACTCGGGGCCGTCTTAACAGCATTATTGGACCCCGGGCAAAGCGGTACACTGAGACGGCTACCTATACAATCACTTGCTGGAATAAAAATGTAAATGTAGATTAAATTAAATATATAGCTAAATTTTATAAGTACTTTCAAAAAATCAGTGTTTAAACATTAAAAAAACATGCTGCACACAGCATACACAAGATTAGCAAAGGGCCTCTATGCTCGTGCGCCCCACGGGCAACTGCTCAGCGTGCCCATGCGTTAAGTTGGCACTGAGTCTATTGATACATTTTTAGTATCTGTATATCTACATATATATGGTTCAATGTTATGTACTATTTAATCTTGTTTTCTTTATGTGTGTATGCTAGGTTAAAACTTGAAGAAAGGGACAATGAAATACAGTGGTACACCTACACCTTTACACCTACTTTTTTCCCCATTAAATACATGTAGTAGCAAGATAATTTTTATTTCATTCTGCAAACATATAAACAAAATAACATAAAAGCTGTACACATCAATCTCCATGGGCTTTTGAACCAACAAAATAAACTATAAATAGTTTTAAACACCAGCAATTAGAGATGAAAAATATGTAATAATTCTACAGGAAAAAAAAAAATATATAAAAAAAAATGCAATATGCTCAACCTAGCAAACTAGGTAACCTCGAGGAACCTTGGGAAATTAGCAATATTTCATTAAATACTAAATTTGGACTGTCAAGCTACCAAAAGAAACATAATAATGTGAAAAAAATAGATATAGCTTTGTAACAATCAGATATTTTACAAACTATCCAAGTACCATAGCATATCTGCTATATAATTTTTCCATTTGATTTGACAATTTCTGAGAAAAATTATAAAAAAAAAATATGGACAACAGATGACAGACAGTCATGATAATGCATTATTCAGCCTTTTTGGGCCAGTTCAGCTAAAAATCAGTAAACTTTCTTAATTTCAATTTTTTCAAACATCATAAACATATTCAAATATTTCAAGCACATTTTGTTTTTACTTTATTATAAGAAGATGGGTTATGAAGATCAATCTGTTTCATCAATAAATCAATATGTACATGTATAGCATGTTTTGCATTTTACCTTGATCATGGCTTGATGTCCATGTATCATACCCTTAATATATCACCTGGGTTATGAAGATCAATCTGTTTCATCAATAAATCAATATGTACATGTATAGCATGTTTTGCATTTTACCTTGATCATGGCTTGATGTCCATTTATCATACCCTTAATATATCACCAAGATGATTGAATGCATAACAATGAACTTAGCTCAGTGCAGAGACAGTTAATATGATACTCAGCTACTGAACTAAATCCAATGAAAATGCTGATATATGCTGTATATATGCCTACAAAATGTATTGTCAAAACATACAAGGACTAATAACACTGAAGTTTATTTGACCTCTCTATTAGTACTCAAAATCACACAATTGCAGGATAAATTCATCATGCTACAATTGGGTTTTATGTAAAAAAAAAAAAGAATTAACAGTACAGTGTACAATGTATAAATAACCAGGTATGTCTTATAAGAAAAAAAAAATACCGGTATCAATGCTTAAATACATGCTTAATTATGTAAAGGTTTAATTTACTGAACATGTTTTGGCATAACTAGATAAACTACAATATATTACAAGGAATTAAGCATCTGTCCTAATATGTCTCAATAACAATTTCTTTGATCAAAATGTGATATTGTAGCACAACCAGATCACCCACCTTTAACTAAAACTTGGATTTAAATTACAATGTAGATAATAGTTTCATTTCAGTTTTTGGTTTTATGGTTTTATGTACATTTTTGTATTTACTGTGTGAACCATGAATTTTGTTAGCTAGTAAAAAGACAAACTGGATTTAGAGAATAATTAACTTGTGTCAGATTAGTTTGTGCCCATTGTTTATTTCATCAAATCTGTTATGTGTAAATTAATGTTGACCAAAACAAATTTCAGATGTTTAAATGTTTATCCTCCCCAGTCACTTGACAGGTTTTTTTTTAGGAAAAAAACTCTCTGAAAAGGGATGTTATTCTCTGATAATACATAAATACTTTTTCGTTGTCAATTATTACACATTGGGATTTGGTCCTACACAAGTATTCAGAATTGACAATTTGCATTTCCAAGCCAAGGTGTTATGGAGATTGTAAAGAAAACAAATGTAAATTCTAAAAATAAACAGGACCCCAACCCATCAAGATATATTTTGTATAAAGATTCAAACACTTTTAATGGTTTTCATCAAAACTTGAAAAAAAATTATAGTCATTACATTGATTATTTCTCTATAGTATAAATTGTGTTCAACAACTTGCAAAACAAAGGGGGGGGGGGTCTGATTAACTTGTGGCTGTGGCAAAAATAGATACTGCATCATCAAACATCTCGATCTTTACAAGAAAAATCACGAAAATGTCGGTATTAACAAGATAGAGTACTAGGCTTAAGTATTCTATTTTGATTCTCCATGTGCTTTCTTCAAGTTCGGCAAGTACGACAACACCCCCCTTTTTTTTGTGCTTCAGGAGATTGTCATTATTAATTTAAAACTAAGATTTACCTCTCAGCATCATTTGTCTTCAACTGACGATGGGTACATTTTCCTTTTTTTTGTGAAATTCTGCTACATAAGTATCATATTGATGGTAAACATGTGCGTGTATCATTCTCGTATAATTTGTCAACAAACAAGCTTTTTGGCGATGAAGATTTCCAAATATATGACAAGTCTAAAAATCATATATTACAATCGACGTATTCAAAATGACGATATATTCACAATCTGTATAGTCAATATATATATTTGTTAATCTTACTGTCACAAAACGAACAAGGAATAAGTGCATTAGATCTGCAGAAGCACATTTTGTCTTCGGACAGTTCACCCATGAGGAGTACGTTTCCATGGATGCAACGTCATGACATAAACTATTACAAAGGGGAGCAACTCGTATGAAACAAACCGACGTGAAACAGCCTTAACACACCCGCGAGTATTTTGTAAAGGAGGTAAAAAAGGACTATTTTATTTCCCGCCGTTGGACGTTTTTTCATATGGCTTCCGTGGGCGTTGCCAACGACGCAGCACTTGAGTATTTCAGCTGTCACTCGATGCATTGTTGCAGAAAAATATTAAAAAAATAATACCCACAGCTATTTATGTATTTTTCTAATATGACAAATAATAATTGGTTTGTCTGTATGTTATGTTACTGTAAATCTAACATTGATACATGGAAAATACCTTCGTAAAAACAGAAGTATGTTTCTTTTAATGCGACAACTAAACTCATAAAATGTCAATCAATGTCATTAAATATAGTCTGCTCATTTTGTTTTCTTCATAAAGCAGGTAATTTTACACCTCAAATGTTCAGTGTCATATACGGTAAATAAATTTGAACATTGTCATTACATTCGATGCAGCGATAGCAAAGTTTCTTTATGTGCAGTTTCAGCTTCTGATGAATAATCATAATCTAGCCAGGCAATGAGCAGTGATAACATAGAATATGAAATTAACACGCAACCACTACCCAGTAAGGTATATAAGGGCAAGTTTTTTTCTCTGCTGATAATGACAGTTATTTGTAACAAAGGGCGGCAGCCATTTAAAATGAGTGTCCAGAAATGAGATCCGGATGTACACCTTATGTACTCTTAACGGGAAAGAGCTAGACACGGGACATAACTCTTCCACTAACTCCGAACTGTCGTATTGTAGTGCATTGCTCGTAAAGCACATATTTGTTGAATCTCCAATTTGTTAATTCGGAATTAAAAATAAAATAAATAAATAAATTTTCCATATACATATTGTATTATTCATACGTGATTTCTTTCCGAAAATACGAACATTGGTTCTCCATCAATTTTAACCTATTTCACATCAGCTTAACTTGATATTAATCTGTTTCAGCGTATCTATATAGAATGACGACGCTACAGAAGTACTGCGAAAAGTTGTTGTGTGAAGAGGGAACATCCGATCATAAACGATCAATTCTTCTAGTGGACATAATGAATGCCTTAGGGTTTTCTAAAATTGAGCGAGAAATACACAGACATCGAGTACATCTTTGTAATGCACTTGGGAATATGTTTCTACCCACTGACAAAGGCACGGTTACACTGACAGGAATTATTTCAGAGGGCATTTGTGGTGGTATCTATAGTAATCAAAGCTACCGCGATCATGATATGTTATTCACAACTAGCCATATCAAGTTATGCACTCCACGTACAAAAAATGCTAACAACACTCCAGTGTTAGAGTGATAGGTGACAATGCAGATTATAAAGCATCTTTTTTTTGTCGAAGAAGATGACAAATTTCCAGGATATGTCAAACTATCATCTGCGGAAGCAAAAACCAAATATTTAGAATTGGTTTCTTGTTTAAAATTAAATGTTAACAAACTGTATCTATCAAGTTCTATGACAATGGGTGTATTATATAAATTAATAGATGAATCATGGGAAGATGTTATTTCGCTTGATATCCACAGATTCCTAAATCCAGGTCAAACGAGCGATATAAACGGGCCTGCTCATACAAGACAAGCTAAAGACTATCGTGGAAATACTATGAAGATTGATTTTGTGCTCTGTATTCATCTTGACATGTGGCCAAAGTCGGCAAGCTCGTTTATAACCAGATGTAAGCCAAACAGTTGGCCCTCTAACAGCATGCTAGAAAATATCCAAAGTCAAGGATGTGACGTAGCACT
Organism: Gigantidas platifrons; assembly: GCA_002080005.1. Taxonomy (NCBI): domain Eukaryota; kingdom Metazoa; phylum Mollusca; class Bivalvia; order Mytilida; family Modiolidae; genus Gigantidas; species Gigantidas platifrons. The sequence continues at coordinate 97,339 of MJUT01004692.1, forward strand.
AGTAGGACATTATGATAGTCAAAATAATGATATACAATGGCGCATTTCTTTTCGAGGTGAACAAAGTCTAATTTTTGTTCTCACTGATGTTCAAACATTGTGTTATGTATTGATCAAAATAATACTAAGAGAAAACTTGAATACGTCTCAAAGAGAAGTGGTGTCGTCTTTCCATATAAAGCATGTCGTGTTTTGGTGTGTGGAGCTCTGTTCATGTCAATGGGTAGACTCAAATTACATTAATTGTTTAAATATATGTCTAACAAAGCTGATACAGATGATAACAGCTAAACATATTCCACATTATATCATAGAAAGTAGAAATTTGTTTAATTCTAAACTGACAGAAAACATTTCAAAGGAAATTGTTGACGTCTTAAGCAAATATGATACGACACATGTTTTTAAATTATATGCTTTCCATTGTGTTTTTGAGTTAACACATGATGATAATGTACTGTTAAAACATGAAACCTGAAAATCAACAATAATGGCTTGCTTCAATGCTTGTGTTGCTACCTTCTCTACGTATTGGCTTCATCCATCTAGGTTGTGGTATTCATACATACCACATAATGCCACAAAAAGTTGTTGAAATATGTGAACAACCTACAACATTTGAAAAAAGTGAAAGGAGTGACCATTTATTTCGTTAAGTATCTTTTCAGGAGTATGGTGGGTTTCCTATATTATGCAAAATATAAAGAAACAAAAAAGGCAGATTTGTTACTTGCATCAAAGCGACTTATTGAAAAATCGTTGAGTCTGGATAATTCTTGCGTCAAGTTACGTGCCGCGACATTTTCTTCACTAATCGAGACAATAGACAATCAATTAAGATTTGTGACACATTTCCACCAAGACATAAAACGGATAGTAGTTTTGAATACGTTAATGGTATATCGATGAAGGTGCTTAAACAGCTACACAAGGTGAAAAGAACTGACGAAATTGAGAACATTATGAAGGAAATCTTGCCAATGTTTTATAGTTCCGTCAAATTGAAATCATTGCCTGGACACTACTATATAACACACCAAAATCCTGTTTGGATATTCCGTAATCTCACAAACATATTTTTCCATGATCTTTACATGGACGTAACCTTTATGACGGCAGACAAATGGGTGGTTCCTAAACCCATCCAATATGAATTATTTCAATACCACAAAATGCAGATTATAAAGCGTTTCCATTTTCTGGTATCCATCTGGATCCAAAGTTTGTTTGTCTTCAAACTAAATTCTTATGCTACCATTCGATGGGAAATGTAAATGGTATGGCTGAAATGTTAACTTTGATTAACAGTTTTATCACAGAATACACATTCACAACGAATTCAAGTTGTGTATACCTCAACATGTTTGCATACTGTCAGATAAAAGCAGGACACCACAGACAATCCGTTAAATCTATATTACAATCTTTGCGCATTTTTCCATCGAGGTATAATACTGCTTCAGGGTACCTGAAAATTGTTCGTCAAATTCTGAATTCTTTGTTCATACGTCTACTTGTTGAGGATTATATCAGAGGATGTACTACTTCTACAAAATACTGACTACCTTAAACAATTTGACTATTATGTCAGAGGATGCACTACTTCTACCAAATACTGACTACCTTCAACAAGTTGACGATTATGTCACAGGTTGCACATGATAATTGTACAATATTAAAACTACCTTCATACTTCGTATATTAATCTTTGGTTATCGGAGACAGCAGCTTTATATATATCAACCGACGACTCATGGTATGTATCTGGCAGTTTCATTTATAATACTAAATGTTTCAAGACACCAAAGGTGTAGTGAGAAGCCGCAAATAGAAAGACAGACAATAAAATGGCTAAAAGAAAAAAAACAATGATAAATAAAACATTGCACAAAAAACTAATGACAATGCAACACGAACCCCGCTAAAAACCTGGGGTAAGCTAATGTGCTCCGGATGGGCAGCAGTTCCTGATCCACACCGTGGCACGTGTTCCTCTGTTACAAACCCGATGATAAGTCATGAATGAGGAGAGGATTGTGATTACGACAAATGGAACATATCTGTTGTCATTTGTGGCACAGATACTCCGTACCGGTTAATCAAGTCATAATGACTTCAGCCGAACCTCTAGGAACCTTCTATCAGGATAGGAATCTCACGCATTGGAATATCGGATCAACTGAGAGATACAAACTCCATATGCAGGTGGTACTGTAATGTTACTACATATAAATGCAAAGTTTACAATGGGAAAATTGAAATGATCTCTTTTGTCATAAAGTTTCGTATTTAGCCGGCCCTCACCGTCAACTTCGAAGTGTAGGTCAAGGTATGGAGCAGACCTAGTTTTATTTGTAGTATTCGTTATTTCAAGATCAATGGTATAGACACAATCAACAAATATCATGTAAGGTAAAACTATTCTTGTATTTGTTGATTGTTTCAAAAAGAGTTGCTTAATGAACGATGAAGCATGAGTTGAGAAATAAAATATGCAATACTCGGGATTTTTACTTTGGATCAGACTTATAGTATTTAAATTTGTTCAGCGCATTAATATAGGTGAACACTTGACGTTAAACAACAATCAATCATTGATTGACAGAAATAAGAACAGTGTTCCTGTTCCTTGTTCCTGGTGACAGAGTTGCACAGAACATACCCAGCTATACAGAAGGGATACCCTCTCGATGTAGGTTGTTAGTGAGTTGTCGGGATGTTGTCATTTTCCTTAAACGTGGAAGATACCATTTTACATTTTCCAAAACAAAATAGAAAGATCATTGTGGTCACTACAGTATACCAGTTGATATCGTTCCTAGTACCAAGTATCCATATGTTTCAGTCGAAGGTCGTTTCCCTGTTGTTTCCCTCCCATTCAGTCATCATTTCTGGATTATATTTATATATTGTAAAACGGGCTCGACCATTTCTCGCCAAGAAAATGCATGAAATATTTACTGGTGAACATTAAGCAACAAACAATCAATCATTTTACTGTTTAGGTTACATTTATTTATTTATTCCATTGCAGTTTGTTTTTAATATTGTTACTTGAGAAACTAGGTGTACATTGTTGTGAGCGGATTTATTCATACAATGGAAACACTTAAAATTTCTATGTAAATCCATATTACATAATATATGTGTGTGTGTATCTGTGTATATATTTCGTATTCTCAGGATAATGTACACCATATTAAAATCCGTGTTATTACATTGGTCAGTTATCAGTTAATTATATTCTCCGTTGTTATTACTGATATGGAAAGTGATTGTATGGCAGATTGATTTACCACTATATATGCAATCAGTGCATTCGAATCTCGATCAGGACGATGTGTACAGCATTACCTGATAAAGGTTGTCAGTGAATTGCGACATGTCGATGGTTTTCACCGGGTTCTCCGGTTTTCTGCATCATTAAAACTGACCGCAACAATATAGCTGAAATATTGATGAAAGTCACGTTAAATACCATCAAACAAACAAACAAACCTTGATAATCCTGCGTCCAAAGAATTTGAGGGACTTCTATTAACTCTTTTGGGCCCTAACAAGTAGCTTAACTCCTCCACTTTTTACTAATTGCCTCCTATGATCTATGAACGTGATTGGTCATGCATAATTGTTTGTAGGTGTATTAATTTTTCTCTACCTAAAAACTGTTTGATTAGATTTGAGAACTGTTCCGAAAATGGGATATGTTTCGTGTTTCACTTTATTCCCTGGAGCTGAGAATTAAAAACAATGATGTAGCATCTTTAATGATTTGATTGATTTTGATCTTTGGTGTTTAACGCCACTTTTAGCAATATTTCAGCTATATCATGGCGACCAGTTTTAGTGGTGGAAGCAGCCGGAGTACCCAGAGAGAACCACCGACAATAGACAAGCAACTGATCAGCATTGACAATTGCGGTTGCGAGTCGAGTGCACCTTTTTGTAATTTAAAAAGCCGGGCGCGAACCTACGGCGTATTGGTGATAGTCTTGTATGAGTTGCTAGGTAATCCAACTACCTAACTCGTTGAGCCCCCCGGGCCCGCATCTTTAATGAGTAGGTAACGTATATAAATTGTCGTATAAAGGTCACATACGAATGACACACTACTTCAACCTTAAGGAAGTGCAGCGACCTTAATTCATGTTTTGCAGTTCCTTTCATACTACACATAATATGTGCAATCAGTGCTTATCACCACTAAAGTGAGTTCGAATCCCGCTGATGGCGAGGTTTACCTAATACAACAGTAGGTGATAACGTTTATAAGTGGCTTGAGACAGGTCAGTGGTTTTCTCTTGGTACTCCGGTTGCCACCACCAGTAGAACTGACTTTCCATGATAGAGCTAAAATATTGTTAGTGTCCTCTATATAACAAATCACCGTCTACAAAGGGCAGGCAAATGATTCTTATTATCTAAACATGATAATTAGGGACACATTTTAAGGTTTCCTTGAGTGGTAATGACATAGAGGATTGACTGCATATTCAGAACCAGAACAAAGTCAAACCACATATAAAGTTATATATAAAAGAGGGAGGGTTGGGATAACCATGGAGGCCAAAAATGTAGACTTTTATTCTGGTCTCAACGCGGCTACCCCTTTCCGAAATCTACATAAGGCGTCTTTAATCTACATCAGGCATGACACTCCCCACATTACCCCCATCCCAACACAATCGAGCTGTCTATTCCCAAGGCGCCACCTTAGGAGCGATGGACATTTGAGCGAAAACATCAATTTAAAATTTCGCTCAAATGGGTTACAAGTTGTCGCTCATACGTCCGATTCATTTCGGTCTTTTCTCCTGTCCATTTACTCAAAGATCTTTCGCCGCACCCGAAGACGTTTTACTTTGATATCAGTCGATAAAAGAGAAATATACACATGCAATCAGTAAATTTGTATTTGTGAAGGTTAAACAACAGACTCACGATATTTTCATGGTCGTTCGATCTCTTTTTTAGAACATATATTTATACAGGTTGTATTATTAATATATTGTTATGAAAAAAAAGTGTTTTATTGTGAAATTTAAAATAATTCAATTGTAAATGCAAATATATTGTTCATGTTACTTCAATATTGTAATTTAATCAAGGTGATATATGTAAACAATCAGAATACGACAATAAGAAATATAAAACATGATTATGACTTTAAATGCCTTTTTTTTTTTTTTATTCAATGGCTGGAAAAAAATATAATTTTTAAATAGAAGTTGGCCGATTACCAGATAATCATTAAATTTACCTGTAGACTGAGACTGATATTAATCAACCATTTAAAAATTAAGTACATTATCTAAATACATGTATTACAGTGGACATATTAGGCCAGGAAAATTGGTACTGCAAAGGCTGCTTTATTCATCTGTTATGTCATATAAAACTACAAGCCAAAAATATCGCATGTAAGAATATTTCATAACTTTAATCGAAAAATAGAATAAACAGATGTAAAAACTATACGCTAATAAACATAAACATGACCGCTCCTTTTCTTGGCTTTGTATATTCTCTACCATAAAAAGTGGCGCGGTTAAGCTAGTTTTATGTGACCACACTGTAAAATATCACAGGACATAGAACTTTATTTCAGTTTGTTACATTGAAATTCTAGAAACGAAAGTAAATAAATGTAGGACCAAAAATTGTCCACTCATGTAAGTAAAATAAAATAATAAATAATTTATACTGGACGAAAAAATCAAACTGGCTTCCGTCTATCTTCCACCTGTGTACGTTTGATTGTAATATAAAAAGACAAAAAAGAGAAATATACATACACCACCAGTAAATCTTTCTTTATGATATCAAGAAAACTATGAGCCTTGACTTTGAAATGTAACCCATTCTTATTGTAGGAGGTAAAATAACCGACAAACAATTTTTTCATGGTCGTTCGATCTTTTTTATATCATATATTAATGCAGGTTACATTGTTGATATATTGGTGTGAATAAACTAAAATGTGGTACAACGTCTATTTTATTTGGAAATTTGAAATACTGTTAATTATAAATGAAATGATGTTTTTAATATAATACTGCAATATTGTAATCTTGTACCAAGGTGATACATGTTAACAGGCAAAAGAAGGCAATAACAATACAAAATGATAAATATGACCTTACATACCTTTTTCTTTTAAATCAATGGTTGGAAATGTTCTTTAGTTTTTAAATAAAATTTGACCGATTGCCAGATAATTATCATATTTACCTGTAGATTCAAACTAACTTAAATCAACCTTTTTGAAACTAAGGTAAGCATACTAGAGCTCAATTTATATACTGAAGGCGTCAAATACAATATCTAAATATCACAGTGGATGTGTTAGGCCAGGACAATTGGTGCTCTAAAGGCTGATATATTCATCTGTTAGTTTACATAAATATTAAAAACAGTCTAAATACAATTCAGATATCCATTGGAAAAATCACAAGAAGTGGCAAAAATCGATTTCGCTTACGAACGTATACACTTTTCTGGCTTGTTAAATTTACTTCAATACAAAATGGCGGGGTTAAGCTAGTTTTATGTGGCCACACTGTAAAATATAACAGTACAAATAACTGTTTTTCAGTCTGTTAGAGGAAATTTTAGAAACGAAAGTAAATAAATGTACGACCCCAACTTTTCTATTCATGTACTTTAAATAAAATAATGAACAACAGTTTATACCCAGCTGAACTATTATATAAATATATTTTAACAAAGGTATATTTTAGATAACCTTGAAATATATGTGCCTATAAATTTAAACTTCAATTAAATATAAAACACGTCATCGGTCGATAATACATTCGTAAATCATCTTATTCCGTTAGCACAACATAACATTTAGAATGTATGTTCATAGTCAAGAGATTAGAAAGCCAAATAAAATGAAAAAAAAAAACAAAACACCCCACTGTCGGAAGATGAATCTTTACGTTTGTTTTATTGAAATGTTAGAAATGAAATGCATGTAAAATTTAACTCAAAATATTCTACTCTTAATGGAAGTCAATTACATTAATCAACCTTACACACGTGACAATAGTTTAGAGTTGGCTGGCTAGGTACTAGTGGCGTAGGAATTACTTATCCTTCCAGGGCATTTTGGGTTGACCCCTCCCACTGCTATCAGTGTGGTTAGCATTACTCAATCGTTAGTTTTATGTGCAGTGTAGTGTAGATCAAACTACGAAATGGAAACAATGTTGAATTTACAAAAACTATTGTATAGGAACGACAGCAATACTCCATCCGATGAATATGCGAGTGCTTGATGTAAATGAGGTAATTATTCTCGATATTGAATAAAAGAGTTGATCATACTCGATATTGAGAAAAAGAGGTGAATATACTGGATATTTAGCAAATATATTTTTAAAAAAATAATAACACGTAAAATAAGAAAAAAAAACATCACAGTTACATTTTACGTTCATAATCTTCATCTCGTTTTGAATATACAAATGTACACTCCAACCTTTGTTAAGAGGTCACCTCTGTGACAAGATGATCTCAGAATTTTTCATAAGAGGGCAAAACAGTTACCAGTGACTGCTCAATTGAGATGATTATTTGGCAAGGTTTTAAATGTGTAAAAAAACAAATGTTCAATAAAATGCCTAGTCTTCAATCTATATTACAAATCATATGAATTTTATATTTATGTTTGAAATGTAATGTGTCTAATTAATGTAATTTGTGAAAGCTAATGTCGATCTCACTCGGTCTTTGATAACCTTGTTCCCAAAGACTTTGGTGATGATGGCTACTTCAGGTTTGAATCGTGCACACTAAATTATATATCTACGTGAAATAACTTAAATTGTAGTGCATTGCTCGTAAAGGAAACATTTGTTGATTCTTATATTCGTTGATTACGAATTAAAAAAAATCATCTCCTGTATGAATATTTTTTTTTATATGTGATTTCATACCAGAAATAGACAGAACACATTTGATTGTGTTGATTTTTTAAAATTCGTGGAGCGATTGGCCCACGATAATTGAATTTGATTTGATTTGATTTATTGTTTATAACGCCACTTTCAGCAATATTTCAGCTATATCATGGCGACCAGTTTTAGTGGTGGAAGAAGCTGGAGTACCCAGAGAGAACCACCGACCATGGGCAAGCAACTGGTAAACGTTATCACTTGCGACTGAGAATCGAGTGCACCCTTTTTTGTAATTTACAAAGCCGGGCGCCACCCAACACCCTATTGGCGATAGGTTTGAATGATTTGTTAGGTAATCCAACTCATTGAGCCACCGGGCCTAAACGATGATTGAGCTTGTACCAATGTAATACTATCAACTTGGTATTAATATGTTTCAGTGTATCAATATAGAATGACGTCGCTACAGGATTTCAGCAAAGAATTGGAAATGGAAGCATCTGATCATTAGGTAATACTGCATATAATTATAAACTAATCACTCTCTATAAAGGACAACATCATTTTACCCATTAAGGAATATTCCATTTAATTGTAATCTCCAAATGGCGAACATATGCTCATTAAAGGCACATTTTAAGGTTCCCTTGGGTGGCCTTTATATACAGGATTAAACTTATAATCTGGACGAGAACAACCCCATATAAAACTATATAGGAAAGGGGGAATGTTGGGCTGGGTGATAAATGTAAACCTTTGTATCGGCTACAATATGTTTACACTTTTTGAAATTTAGAAAAGGTGTCTTTAACCTGCAGAAAGCATGACACTCTCCATACACGGTACCCATTATGGTCCACGGTGAGGCTAGTTGTAATATTATCTGACAACCCATCCCACCCCACAAAAAAATCGAACTGGATCCTCCTATCCCCAATCTGAGGACGTTTTATTTTGATATAAAAGGGGGAAATAGATACATCCAATCCGTAAATCTTGTGATATAAAGAAAAATATTAATTTGACTTTCTAATGTAGCCCATTCTTAATTTAAAAGGCAAAATAACCGACACGCGATTTGTTCATGGTCATTCGATCTATCTGTTTTAAATAACATTTATGCATATTGTATTTTTTATATATTGTGAATAAAACACATCAGTTACTAAATCTATTTTATTGTACATCAATCGTTAGGAAAACATGGTCCTAGGTGATGTATGTAAACAGTTATAATAAGACAACAAAGAAGACAAATAATATGACTTTGAATAAATACCCTTTTCTTCTAATTCAATGGTTGGAAAAATATAGTTTTTACACAAAATTATCACATTTACCTGTAGACTTAGACTGACATTAATCAGTTATTTTGAAATTAAGGTCAGAATAATACAGATAATTGTATATATTGAAGACGTCAAGTACATTATATAAATATTACAGTGGACATGTTAGACCAGGAAAGTTGATGCTCCTGTAGACTGATATATTCATCTGTTAGTTCAAATAAAAATTAAAAACACAAGATACCATACAATCTGAATACAGTTCAGAAATCCAATTTACAAACTCGTAGAATGAGGTAAAATCGATACCTCTATAATATACATGATCGCTCATTTCCCTCGCTTGGCATAGTCTTTTCAATAAAGAGTGGCGGGGTTAAGCTAGTTATATGGGACCACTCTGTAAAATATCACAGAGCAAAGAACTGTCTTTTCAGGGTGTTGCATTGAAATTGTAGAAACCAAAGTAAACAAATGGATTGGATTTTGTAACTGCTCTGACAGTGGGGTATATGTTGCGCTTTAAACAGTCTTTAAAATCGTTCCGACATTGTGGTATTTTTTGTTTTCCATTGTATTCCCTGAAAATGACAATAGTAAATAGCGGAACATCCTAAATAATCTGTCGTATATAGATCATATTAGAATGACAGGTTATTTTAACCTAAATGAAGAGCAACGACATGAATTCATGTTATTCAAGTCCTTTGATACTGTACACAGAACATGTTCTGGATTAGATATCTACGTTTTTATTACTACCACCTGGTCCACACATCTGATGGAGTATTTGTCCTCCGAGGGTATCAACCGACCAGTAGTCAGCGCTTGGTCCACACATCTGCTGGTGGACTATTAGTCCCCCGGAGGGTATCAACCGACCAGTAGTCAGTGCTTTACCACTGGCATGGTTTATAAGATATATTTATTATTGAAATTCACAGATTCTAATTAATGTACTTACTCCGTATGATTAGAAATAAGGTTACTTTCCCTTAGGAAGATGTGACCTCTGGTGATTTTTAGGTCATGTGGTTTTCTTACTCACAGACATTTAAAATTATTTGACTTTCCAATCTGTAAATTTTGACTGTACCAGATGAAAAAAATTATTTCAGAAACGCGTCGTGCGCACTAAATTATCCATATTTCATTTTTTTATTAGTTGACTGCTTTGATGCTTGTAAGAAGCAAACAACTTTTATAGTTATACGTTGTATTATGAAAAGATGAGCCTTCGTGGTCATGATCGTATGGTAGTTGGATATACAACCACCCGTGAATTCAGTGCCTATCACCGCAAACGTTGTGAGTTCGAATCTAGCTCATGGCGAGCTGTATTCAATAGAACATTAAGTGATAAAGTTTGTCAGTGACATGGGACAGGTCGGTGGTTTTTCCCGTTACTCTGGTTTCCTCCACCAGAAAAATTGACTTCCACGATAATGCTGAAATCTTGTTGTAGACCTCGATATAGCAAATCACTGTCTATAAAGGGTAGCCTATTTTTTCTCATTTACGGCATATTGCAAATACAACATGCAATTTAACCTGTATATAATGGAACACGGCTCATTAGAGTCACAGTTTAAGGTTCCCTTGAATAGCATTTATATGCAGGTCTGTATATTCAAGACGAGAACAAAGTCAAAGACAAATAAAACTCTATATAAAAGGGAATGGTTGTGCCAACCGGGGCTATGACTTTTCATAGCTACTGAAAACATATGGATATTTGGGTGAGGCTATAAATGTTGTTACCCTTTTTCGAAATATACAGAAGGTGTCTTAAATCTGCATCAAGCATGACACTCCCAAAACACGTTACCCACTATGGTCCACGGTGAAGGTATATGCACTATTAACTGATTTTCCTCCCCCTCTCTCACGTCCCAAAGCAATCGAGTTGCTTTCCACCAAGATGCCACCTGAGGACGTTTTATTTTGATATAAATAGAAGAAAGAGAAATAGGCACATGCAATCAGTCATTTTTTTTCTGTGATATGAAGAAGACGATGACTTTCACTTTATAATGTATCTCAGTCTTATTGTAGAAGGTAAAATAACAGATTCAGGATTTTCTTTCATGGTCGTTCAATCTCTTTTTTTTAGAAATTATATTTATGCAGGTTGTATTGTTAATATATTGGTGTGAATAAACAGGTGTTTTTTATTTGGGAATTTGAAATAAACTATATTTTTTTATGTTACTTCAATATTGTAATTCAATCACTTGGAACCCTGGGTCAAGGTGATACATGTAAACTTTAAATACATTTTTCTTCTGATTCAATGGTTCGAAAATCATAGTTGTTAAATAAAACTTGGACGATTGCCAGCTAATCATCCCATTTACCTGTAGACTCAAACTGTCATTAATCGGCCAGTTTGGAATTAAGGAAGGAACAATACAGAAAATTGTATATACTGAAGGTGTCAGGTACATTATCTACATTTAAATATTACAGTGGACATGTTAGGCCAGGAAAGTCGGTGCTGTAAAAGCTGATATGTTCATCTGTTTGTTCCCATAAAAATAAAAAAAATACCATACTATCAGAACAGTTCAGAAATCCAATCGAAAAATCGTGGAATGAGGCAAAATCGATAGTGCTTACAAATATTTACTTGATCGGTCTCTTTTCTGACTTGGTAAAGTCACTTCAATAAAAAGTCGCGGGATTAAGCTGGTTTTAAGGGATCACTCTGTGAAATATCAGTCTGTTACCTTGAATATTTAGAAACGCAAGTAAATAAATGTAGGACCCAAAGTGTTCTAATCTTCATGTAATCTTCAAGTGTCTTTTTAATAAATAACTTTTTTGTAGATAACCTTGAAATATATGTGCATACAAATTTCAATTTTAATTAAATATATGCAACACGTCATCGACCGGTTTTATTGTGTGTGTATAATACAGTAGTAAATGATCTAATTCTGTGAGCACTAATGGATTCTGACATAACAATTATCATATACGTCCATAGTCAAGAGATTAGAAAGACAAATAATTAAAAGTCTGTGGGAGAAAGTATATTTATAAGATATAATAACACGAAAAGAAGGAGAAACTATGAAAAAACTGCTCTCATCCCCCACTATACAGTCAAGAGATTCTGAACAGACCAGTTTGTGTGCTAGATATTCTGAACAGAGTCTGAACATTACTGAACATTGCTGAAAATTCTGAATAGATTCTGAACAGATTCTGAACTTTACTGAAAATTCTGAACAGATTCTGAACATTACTGAAAATTCTGAACAGATTCTGAACATTACTGAAAATTCTGAACAGATTCTGAACAGTTTCTGAACATTACTGAACATCACTGATAATTCTGAATAGATTCTGAACAGATTCTGAACATTACTGAAAATTCTGAACAGATTCTGAACATTACTGAAAATTCTGAACCGATTCCGAACAGATTCTGAACATTACTGAAAATTCTGAACATATTCTGAACATTGCTGAAAATTGTGAACAGATTCTGAACATGGACTGAACAGAGTCTGAACATTCTTAACATTGTCTGAAAAGTCAGGATTTTTCTCGGCATATACTGAACTGCCTCATCCTAATCTGAACTAACATTATATAAAAACACCTTCCAGTTCTGAAAAAAATTATGTATAAGGAAAGGGAGATAATTTGTATTCATTACACAAAAATGTTGTTGGCTGAGTGATTGTTGTTTAACGCCAATTCAGCAATTTTTCAGCTTTAATATGGCGAGAACAAGGTAATTTTCAAAGAGAAGATCATGAAGTCCGCTTTGAACTAGACCAACATGCTGAGTTGGATTTTCATAGAGCTAGCGCACTGACACAACAGTCCGCGGGGGGACATGTCGCTCCACTCTGACACATTATTCTGATTCCGAGCCAACCAGTATTTGCTCTTTCTCCTTAATGCTGTGTTCTTAGCGTAGAAGCAACAAATACCAATTTTATAGTCTTTGGTTTGAACCCATGAACTGAACAGAATCTGAACATTTTCTCTCTTCTTAAGTCAATATATTTTACTTCATTTTCATTAGATTTTTACTAAATATGGTATGTGATATTTCACTACTTAATTATTTTTAAAAAAAAAATTAGAACAAATGTATTATTTCATTTTTCATTAAATTTGACATTTTCTTTATTTCAATCTTTCTTCTTAAATTAATATATTTTATTTCATTTTTGTTAGATCTTAACTAAATACTGAAAGGGATCAGAGAAGGGATATTTCACTAATTGTTTTTTTTTAAATCAAATTACAACAACTATATTATTTCATTTCTTATCAAATTTGTAATTTTCTTTATTTCAAATTTTTCTTTTTAGATCAATATATTTTACTTCATTTTCATTAGATTTTTACTAAATATAGTATGTGATATTTCACTAATTAATTTTTTTGAAAACATTAAATTTAAACAACTATAATATTTAATTTTTTTATTAAATTTGTCATTTTTATATAATTTTGTTCTGCTTAAGTCAATATATTTTACTTCATTTTTAAAAAATAATTAAAAAAATTTAACTGGTCCCAACTTAAGTGCTAAAGCAACAATCTACATTATAAGTAAGTATGTAAGTAAGAGCAAAATAATTTTTTGACCTGTATATCATAAAACAATATGGTATTAATTGCCAATTGATAAACTTGCATCCAGTTTAAATATATTAGAGAGGTGTCATATCCCTGCCACAGGCGCATGGGGCATGGATTTCGTTTCCTCCTCCCCCCTTTTCTCTACTACCCCCCCCCTTTTTTTTCATATTCATTCCTTTTTAAAAATTTTCATAACAATTCGTTTTTCTTCATTTTATAATATCAGTAGACGTCATACATCACGAAAAATACGTGTATTCTGTGTCCACATTTTTTCGACTGATACAGTATATATGATAGAAGGTAAGCAACTTCATTTTCAATTTCGCGCCATATCGCTCACCTCAGTTGGGAAACCCCCGTGTTTTTAACACTTTATTCCTTGTCTACATATGTCAATGTCGTATCAAACTCTTTCTAAGATACTTAACTAATTGCCCATGGTCGAATTTCAGTCGGTACGTCGATCTTTTCCAAGAAATCTCACCGAGAATAGCGAAGCAGCTTCGTTTCTAGGTCAGACTTGATCATCTTAGACGGAAGTAGTGCAAGAACGATAACCCTGAATGGAATATCTATACCTGCAATGAAAAACCCAGATGCGCTCCGAATACTTTCCCGGAATTTTTTGGCGGAAAATATAAACACGTAAAACCGCTGAAAAATGGCACAACGACCATCTGAATATGAAAACATTGAACTAATTTCATGGTAAGTAACTGTTAACACATACAAAGAATGAGATACAGTAATTCTCATTTCCAGATTTTGTCCACACTTCCTTAACAAAGTCCTGTTCATTCAAAGCCACATTTTCAGAATCTTGAATTCCTTTACAGTATCTGAATTTCTTAACAGTATCTATTATATCATGGATACTACCTTTCGTAATTAAAAATTTATTGGTCAGGCCTATTTTTTCTAAGTCAATTGTTTTGCCACAAACACTAACAGACCATTTCAAGTCAATTCTAAACTTGATTTCTGAAATTAATCTATTGCCATTTATAATATCCCCTGTAAACATGCCTACTGTAATTTCTTCATGTGTCTTGTGAATAAGAAAACATGTTTCAGTGTATTTCAATATATCCAGAAATTCGAAGGGACATGCATTGTCTTCTACTTTCCATGTCACACCATGAAATACACTCTCCCTTTTATTCCATTCTGATTTTAAACGTTCTTGTTTGGACTTAACTTCTGGGTATAATTTAACCATCAACCTTCCAAGACCAACAGGTGATATGCTTTTTCCCATTTTGGACCTGATGTCCTTAAATGATATTTTTCCTGTTCTGTCCTCTTTAATATTGGCAGTTAACCTAAGAAAAATTGATACAAATTGTATTAAATGGAAAAATAAATGCCTCGTCATTTTTGTTTGACTGATTTATTATTTTATTTTGGAGGCCCTCAAATAAAATATCATTATTGCATATGTATATGTACATGTACATAAATATTGCCTCCGACTGCTCATTTCCAGTCTCAAGGACCAACACTGAGTTCTCCTTTAATAGGTCAAACCAAAAAATTCAAAATTGGTATTTTCTATTTCTCCACTATAAACAGTAGTAACTGGTTTACTCAGATTTGGTATAAAATGTTTCCGACTGTCGCATAGTTTCATATTTGTACTTCTGTGTGCCAGCACTGTAAAAATTTGGCACAGCAGAGTTGTTAGAGTTACCCCCTCCCCTTTTTTGACATCATAAGGGACCAACCGTTCAAATCTTTTGGTGGGGGCTTATTCCTACGAAATATTTTATTTTCTTGTCAAATAGAAAACAAATACTGTATAAGTGGTTAATTTCGTGGGATCAAAATTTGCCGAAAATGTCTTGAAATGGGATGCATTTATTTATGCCACAAAATTTCGCACAATGGCTATTTATGTGATACTATTTGAATGTGAAATAATATTTTGGGAACTTAATTTTTCGCACATTTAACATCCTTGCGAAGAAAGCAAAAATTAGATACCCACAAAACTAACCAATTATACGGTAAAATAGGATTTTCTTTATCTGGATTTCAACAGTTTTCTGTCAGGGGACCTGGGATTTTTTTGAAAAAAATATTTTAATGCCCTAGCTGACCGAAAAAAAATTAGATTTTGCATTGTAGCTGAAAAAACAATTTATGCTGTCACTGGCTAGAAATGTTTTTTATGGAACGATGTATTTCTGTTCTACATAATAGAAAAACAAATTTTGCTTTCCTTTTCATGAGATAAAAGTATTTTGACTGAGGAAAGTTCTGGAAAAAAAAATTACGAGCACAATGAAAATCCCAGCCCCCCCCCACCCCTCGATAAGAAAATGGTTGTTGCCTTTCACAAGTTATTTATTACCCCTGTAAGACAGATTATTGTTTTATAAAATCAGTGACATGAAATGAAAAAGAAATAGCCCCCTTAGTTAAATGGTCCCTCGGGCTCCCTTACACATTTTTATCAGTTTGGAGCCCTTTTATTGAGGAAGGGGGTAAAATGCCATAGTCCCATTCTATAGCTGTTCTCAGCTTCTTCTTCCATTGTTTTATTTATTTATTTATTTATTTATTAGCTGTATATGTATTTCTTTGGGCATGATTTTAATAATTTGAAGTAGAGGCAAGCTGAATATTTCTTTTTCATTGAAATTTTGACTTCAGTTCTAACCATTCAATCATATCTATTTCTCAGTTTGAATTTCTCCAAGAGAAATTCTTTGTATGTGTTAACAGTTACTTACCATGAAATTAGTTCAATGTTTTCATATTCAGATGGTCGTTGTGCCATTTTTCAGCGGTTTTACGTGTTTATATTTTCCGCCAAAAAATTCCGGGAAAGTATTCGGAGCGCATCTGGGTTTTTCATTGCAGGTATAGATATTCCATTCAGGGTTATCGTTCTTGCACTACTTCCGTCTAAGATGATCAAGTCTGACCTAGAAACGAAGCTGCTTCGCTATTCTCGGTGAGATTTCTTGGAAAAGATCGACGTACCGACTGAAATTCGACCATGGGCAATTAGTTAAGTATCTTAGAAAGAGTTTGATACGACATTGCCATATGTAGACAAGGAATAAAGTGTTAAAAACACGGGGGTTTCCCAACTGAGGTGAGCGATATGGCGCGAAATTGAAAATGAAGTTGCTTACCTTCTATCATATATACTGTATCAGTCGAAAAAATGTGGACACAGAATACACGTATTTTTCGTGATGTATGACGTCTACTGATATTATAAAATGAAGAAAAACGAATTGTTATGAAAATTTTTAAAAAGGAATGAATATGAAAATAAAAAAAAAGAGAGGTAGTAGAGAAAAGGGGGGAGGAGGAAACGAAATTCATGCCCCATGCGCCTGTGATCCCTGCATGGATTCTGCTGAACATTCTGAACAGATTATGAACATTTTAGCTAAATATCATGTGTGTGTGTGTGTGTGTGTGTGTGTGTGTGTGTGTGTGTGTGTGTG
>MJUT01004692.1:114952-142416 GCA_002080005.1 Gigantidas platifrons
GTGTGTGCGTGCGTGCGTGCGTGCGTGCGTGCGTGCGTGCGTGCGTGCAGTCGTAAATAATCTAATTGTATGAGCACGAAATATATAGCTACTCTTCGGTCGATTATATCGTGTGTGTATAATACAGTAGTAACTTGTCTAATTGCATGAGCACAAATGGATTCTGACATAACGTTCATCATGTACACATATAGTCAAGAGATTGGAAAGACAAATAATTAAAAAAGTCTTGGAGAGTAAGTATATTAATAAGAAATAATAACAGGTAAAAAATACCTACCAAAGAAAGACAACTCTTATATAAATATAAATTTTATTTGCATCAAATATGTATTTTGTAAATTGTCTATTGTAAACCAATAACTGTGAAAACAGTGTCAAGGAGGTATGTGTTAACTTTAAATACATTTTTCTAATACAATGGTTGGAAAAATTATAGTCTATAAATAACTCATGGCCCATTGCCAGCTAATCATCACATTTACCTGTAGACACAGATTAACATTCATCGGCAATTTTGAATTCAAGGTAAGATTAATACAGATAATTGTATATATTGAAGGCGTCAAGTACATTATCTAAATATTACAGTTGAGATGTCAGGCCAGGAAGGTTGGTGCTGCAAAGGCTGATATATTTGTCTGTTAGTTCACATAAAAATAAATAAACGTCTAAATACAGTTTAGAAATCCAATCGAAAAAATCGTTGAAAGAGGTCAAACCCGAAACCTCTATCATACATATACATAATCGCACATTTCCTGGCTTGGTATATTCAGTTTAAAAAAGTGGCGGGGTTAATCTAGTTTAATAGTAAAATACCGCAGGACAAAGCACCGTTTTTTAATCTGCTATATGATTCTGACATAACATTCATTATATTGGTAAATTGTTCGGAAATAATTCAAAGGTCTTTAGGAGTAAGTATATTAATAAGATATAATAACACGTAAAACAAAAATACCTACCAAAGAAAGATAACTCTTATAAAAACAAAAAACAAATCGTTTGCCTCAAATTTGGACTTTCCTTCATTAAATTACTTACAGCAACATTCTTCTAAGCTTATGTTAAAAGTAGTCAATGAAAAATCCCCCTCCCCCTAAAACTAATAATATTCCTTTACCTGTGGAAATACACCGATCTATATAGCGAAATCATATTTACATTTTTCCTACATAATCAAAAACAAATGTTCTTAAACGTATAATACAAATCATGTAAATTGTATATATTTATGTTTGAAATGTAATGTTCCTAATTAATGTAATTAGTGACAACTAATGTCGATCTCCGTCGGGCATTGATAACATTGTTCCCTAAGAATCTTAAATTATTTGTCTTACCAATCTTTTGAATCTGAGCATACCTGATGACGGTTAGATCACAAACAGGACCGAGTCATGCACATTAAATTATATATATATACGTAAATATATAATACACTTGAAATAACTTAAATTGTAAGTCATTGCTCGTAAAGCACATATTTCTTGATTGTTAAATTCGTTGATTCAGAATTGAACAAAAAAATTTAATTAAAATAAATCATCAAACCAGATATTGTATTATTCATAAATGATTTTTGTCCAAAAAAATAGACAGAAAACATTATATTACGTTGACCTTTTAAAATCGTGGAATGGTTGACCCACGAAAATTGGTTCACATCAATATCGACTTAACATGATATTAATTTGCTTCAGTGTATCAATATAGAATAATGGAGCTCAGGGAGCTCCGTGGAACGTTATCCTATGAGGCGGGATCATCCAATCATCAAAGATTAATTCTTCTAGTAGACATAATGAATGCATTAGGGTTTACTAAAAATGAGCGAGAAATACACAGACATAACTTACATCTATTTAATCTAATTGAAAATATTTTTGGAACCAACATGATTACAATGGCAGGAAGTACGTCAGAGGGCATATGTGGTGGCATCTATAATTTTCAAACCTACTACGATTATGATTCGGTATTTACAACTAGAAAGATAAAGTTATACACTCCACGTACAAACACGATTACCAACCCTGCACTGTTACTGCTACATGACAATGAAGATTATGATGCCTCTTTTTATGTCGATGAAGATGACAACTTTCCAGGATATGTCAAACTATCACTGGCGGAAATGAAAACCAATTGTGCTTACCTGGATCATTGTAGAAGAATGAATGATGACAAACTGTACTTATCAAATTCTGTGATAATAGATTCAATATATGAATGATTCGTTAAATCATCGTCATCGAAGGAAGAATATATTCCTTTTCATTCCAACAAGGTCTCAAGTCCATATCGGAAAGGTGATAAAACCGGACCTGCTTTTACACTCCACCATAAAGGCGAAAGAGGGAAAACTGCAAATTCTGATATTGTGCAATACCTTCATTACGACATTTGGCCAAAATCTGCAAATTCGTTTATAACCAGACATAAACCAAACAATTGGCCCTCTAACAGAATGCTCGAAATTATCAAAAGTCAAGGGTGTGACGTAGCACCAGTAGGACACCATGATAGTAACAATAATGATACACAATGGCGCATTTCTTTTCCAGGTGAACACAATCTACTTTTGGATCTCAATGATGTTCAAATACTGTGTTATATATTGATCAAAATAATACTAAGGGAAAACTTGAATACGTCTCAAAGAGAAGTGGTGTCCTCGTTCCATATAAAGCATGTAATGTTTTGGTGTGTGGAGGTTTGTTTATGTCAATGGGTAGACTCAAATGACATTAATTGTTTAAATATATGTCAAACAAAACTGATAGAGAAGATAAAAGCTAGACATATTCCACATTATATCATAGAAAGGAGAAATCTGTTTAATTCTAAAATGACAGAACAAAAGTCAAAAGAAATTGTTGACATCTTAAGCAAACATGATACGACACATGTTTTTACATTAGACGCGTTCAAGGGTATTTTTCAGATTACACATTATAACAATGTACTGTTAAAACGTGCAACCTTCACATCAACAATAATGACTTGCTTCCATAATTATGTTGATACTTACTCTTCCATTGTGGTGCTCCCATCTACATTTTGGGAATCATACATACAACACAATGCCACAAAAAACTTGTTGAATTATGTGAATATTCTACAAGATTTGAAAAAACTAAAAGGAGCATCTATCGAATACGCTAAATATCTTGTCAGAAGTATGTTGGGTTTCTTATACTATGCAAAATATACAGAATCAAGCAAAACAAATGTTTTACGTGCATCAAAGAGATTAATTCAAAAATCTTTGAATCTGGATAATTCTTGTGTCAAATTACGTGCCGCAACATTTTATTTAATTAACCAGGAACATAATGAATCAATTGAAATTTGTGACACATTTCTTACTTTTCCACCAAGACATAAAATAGACAGTAGTTTTCTTGAATATGTTAATAAAATGTATGTGAAGGTGTTTCAACTATTGGGGGTGAAAAAACTTGAAGAAATTGACAACATTATGAAGTCAATCTTGGTAATGAGATATTGTTCCGTCAAATTGAAATATTTGCCTGGAAACTACGATATAACGCAACACAATCCCGTTTGGATATTTCGTAATTTCACAAACATATTTTTCCATGATCTATCCATGGACGTAGCCTTTATGACGGCAGAAAAATGGATGGTTCCTGAACCTATCCTATATGAATTACTTTCGCTACCACAAGTAGCATCTTATAATGAAGTTCCATTTTCTGGTATCCTTCTGGATCCAATGTTTGCTTGCCTTCAAACTAAATTTTTATGCTACCATTCGATGGGAAATGTAAATGGTATGGCTGAAATGTTAACATTGATGAGTTTTTTCACAGAAAACACAGAAAACACATTCACCGCCCAAGCAATGTGTGTATACCTCAACATATTAGCGTACTGCCAAGTAAAAGCCGGACACCACAGACAATCCGTTAGATCAATATTACTATCTTTATGCATTTTTCCATCGAGGTTTAATGCTGCTTCAGGGTATCTGAAAATTGTTCTTCAAATTCTGAATTCTTTGTCCATATAAAATTGTTAATGCTCAATGTATAGTATATTTAAACTGACAGAAAGTGCATAATTCATTTCTAACAAGCACTGACCATCTCCAACATGTTGAAGATTATGTCACATGATAATTGTAGAATATTAAAACTACCTACAGGTTTTTTTTTTATTTTAGTCTTTTGTTATAGGAGACAGCAGCAGTGAATATTTCAACCAAGCGACTCATAACTATTGGCTGCATCTGGTCGTTCTAATCAGAAAACAAAAGATTGAAGATACCTAAGAGTACTCAGAAGCCGCAAATCAATGGTAGGACTGAAATGCTAACTTTATGAACAGATTTATCACAAAGTCCTCATTTACACCTCAATCAAGTTGTGTATACCTCAATATGTTTACGTACTGTCAGACGAAAGCCGGACACCACAGACAATCCGTTAAATTAATATTACAATTTTCACGCATTTTTCCATCGAGGAATAATACTGCTTCAGGGCACCTGGAAATTATTTCTAACAAGTACTGACCATCGTATATTAATCTTTTATTATAGGAGACGGCAGCCGTGGATATTTGAACAAGCGACTCATAACTATGGGCTGTATCTGGTCGTTCTAGTCATAAAACAAAAGTTTGAAAATACCAAAGAGTACTCAGAAGTTCCAAATCGAAGGACAGACAATACAGTGGGTAAAAGGACAAACACATATAAAACATTGCACAGAAAACTAAAATTCGATCAACACAAACGCCGCTAAAAACCACTGAACCCATGTAAGCAATTCCTGGTTCACATGTGGCACCCGTCGTGTTACTCTTGTCTGTAATATTGCTACATGTAAATGGAAAGTTAATAATGGTAAAAATTAAAATAATTTCTTTCATTGTAATGTTTCGTTCTTATCCGACCCTCACTGTCAATCTCGAGGTTTAAGTCAAGGTATGAAGAAGATTTTGTCTGTATCTGTGGTATCCGTTTTTTCGAAATCAATGGGCGAGATACCGAGCCAGGAAAAACGATTCTTGTCTTTGTTGATTGTTTCAACGAGATTTAATGAACGAGGAGGCATGAGTTGAGAATAAAGATATAGTATACTCAGTTTTATTTTTCTTTCTCGGGATTTTTACTTGGCATCAGATTCATTTTTTGTTAATGCGTATAGGTAAAAAACTGAACACTTGACATTAAACAACAATCAAATATTCATTGACAGAAGTAAGAACAGTTTTCCTGTTCCTTGGTCCTGGTGACGGCTATTCTCTCGATGTAGATTGTTAGTGTGTTGTCGGGAGATTGTCACATTCGTTACACGTGAAAGAAACCATTTTAGAGTTTCCCAATAAAACAACTGACTATGGACACTACAAAATACCAGTTGGCATCTTCTCTAGTACCAGGTATCCATATGTTTCAGTCGAAGGCCGTTTCATGTTGTTCCCCTCTCATTCAACCATCATTTCTGGATTATATTTATATATTGTAAAACGGACTCGACCATTTTTCGCCAGGAATGTGCATGAAATATGTACCACTGAACATTTAGCAACAAACAATCAATCATTTTACTGGTTAAGTTACTTTCATTTATTTATTTAATCCATTGCAGTTTTTTTTTAAATATATTGTTACTTCAGAACCTCGGTGTACATTGTTGTGAGTGGATTTTATCATACAATGGAAACACTTAAAATTTCCAGGTGAATCCATTCATTATGGCCGTGATCGTATGGTAGTTCGATTTACAACTACCTATGCAATCAGTGCATTTCATCATTGATGTTGTGAGATCGAATCTCGACCAGGGCGAGGTGTACAACATTACGTGATAAAGTTTGCTATGTCTTTTGATATGTCGATGGTTTCTGCGGGTCTTTCGGTCTCCCCCATCAATAAAACTGACCACCACGATCTAACTGAAATATTATTGAAAGTCGCGTTAAACACAACCAAACAAGCAAATATTGATAACCGTGCGTCCAAAGACTTTGAAGGACTTCTATTATCTCTTTTGTGCCCTAAGAAGTAGTTTAACTCCGACACCTTTTACTATTATGATCCATGAACGTGATAATGTTTTTAGAGGTATTACTTTTTCCTCTATCTAAAAACTGTTCGATTGGAATTGAGAACTGTTCCGAAAATTGGGTATTTTTCGTGTTTCACTTTATTACCTGAAACTGATAATTAAAAACAATAATGTAGCATCTTTAATGATTTGATTGATTTTAATTTTTGTTGTTTAACGCCACTTTCAGCAATATTTCAGCTATATCATGGCGACCAGTTTAGTGGTGGAAGAGGTCGGAGTACCCGGAGAGAACAACCGACCATGGGCAAGCAACTGGTAATATTTAACACCTGACTGCACCCTTTTTAGTAATTTACAAAGCCGGGCTATAACACACGCCGCATTAGTGATAGACCTGTATGAGTTGTTAGGTAAACCAACTACCTAACGCATTCAGCCATCTGGGCCCCGCATCTTTAATGAGTAGGTACCGTATATAAAGTGTCGTATAAATGTCATATAAGAATGACACGCTACTTTAACCTTAATGAAGTGCAGCAACCTTAATTCATGTTTTGCTGTTCCTTTCATACTACACATAATATGTGCAATTAGTGCTTATCACCACTAAAGTGAGTTCGAATCCCGCTGATGGCGAGGTGTACTTAATATAACTGTAGGGGATAACGTTTATCAGTGGCTTGGGACAGGTCAGTGGTTTTCACTGGATACTCCGGTTGCCACCACCAGTAGAACTGACTTTCCATGACGGAGCTAAAATATTGTTGGGGGCCTCTATGTATCAAATCACAGTCTATAAAGGTCAGCAAAATGTTTCTTATTATTTAAACATAATCATTAGGGACACAATTTAAGGTTTCATTGAGTGACATTGACATACAGGATTGACTGCATATTCATAACTTCATAACGAGAACAAAGCCAAACCATATATCAAACTATATATAAAAGAGGGAGGGTTGGGATAACCATGGAGGCCAAAAATGTAGACTTTTATTCTGGTCTCAACGCGGCTACCCCTTTTCGAAATCCACAGAAGGCTTCTTTAATCTACATCAGGATTTCAGTGGGCATGTTAGACCATAAAATCGGTGCTGTAAAGGCTGTATATTCATTTGTTGTATACAATTAAAAACACAAAATACTATCAAGTCTAAATACAGTTTAGAAATATAATACAACAATCGTAGAAAGAGGTAAAATCTATACCGTTATTTACATGATCGCCCACTTTCCTAGTTTGGTGTAGTCACTTCAAATAATAAGGGGTTAAACTAGTGGCGAAGCTGTAAAATATCACAGTACAAATAACTTTATGTCAGTCTATTACAATGAAATTTTAGAAACGAAAGTAAATACATGTAGGACCTAAACTTACCTACCAAAGAAAGACAACTCTTATCAAAATATAAATTGTATTTGCCACAAATCGAGTGATTCAAAAATGCCTAAATCTGGATTTTACTTTCATTAAATTACTAATTACAGTACTCTTCTAAACTAATATTGAATGCAGTCAATGGAAAAATCCTCCTTCCCCCATAGCTAATAGTATTCATTTACCTGTGTAAATATATCCATCTATATAGTGTGATCACACTTACGTTTTGAATATGTCAAACCTGTATTAAGAGGTCACCTTGAGGACAACGAACAGACTACTGACCGCTTTAAATTCATATGAATCTTTTATTACAGGACAAGAAAAAAATGACATTTTAATTGACTATATTGCCAGGTTTAATTGTATACGAAATAATTCCAACCTGACAACTGGTCCATCAGAATGACCAAATATGGTTTTTAATGTGCAGAACACAAATGTTCCTAAACGTATATTACAAATTATATCAATTTTATATTTATGTTTGAAATGTAATGTTCCTAATTAATGTGATTTGTGAAAACTAATGTCGATCTTCCTGGGGCATTGATAACCTAGTTCCCAAAGAATCTGATATTATTTGGCTTTCCAATCTTTTGATTCTGGGCGTATCCGACTACGGTTATTTCAGGAGCGAGTTGTGCACACTAAGATATATATCTCTATCGAGTGTACAAGGGAACGTGTTATTTTAATACACGTGACCTCATAAGAAAGGCTTTTATTTTTTATATAACAGGAAAAGAAAAGAATGACATTTTAATGTAGGTGACCGTTTAATAGAGATGACTACATGAACTGGTTTTACTGTTTATGAAATTACTGTCGTCAATGAGCTCCGATGGAAAATGTTTCGTCAACATCAGGGATGTTATCAAGTGGTATTTATATAGAAGACGCAGATGATTATCCAAAGTTTTCATGAATATATTGTATATATAATGTCTTGATTTATGATATTTTATGATTGGTATTGTATCATTGTCATTTTTTGTTCAAATATCATTGCTTTTTGCAGTGTAAAATTAGATTATTTATGAAAGTTCTACAGAATCCGGCATACAAATCATTACAATCAACTGAAATATCGCTATTTGTTGCATTTGCGAATGAATGAAATGGTGTCAAAAAAGAAAAAAATATTGATGAATTATTTATATGAAATTTATTATATAATTTTGTTGAGGAACAATCAGTTAGTAACTAATTATAGCCTAACAATTGATGTCAACAGACATTTTGTAATTACGCGTTTGTCAAATTGTAAACATGTATAGAAACCGGTTGTGGCATTTATTAGGAAACGGATTTGTCAGTATGTGAATTCCATTGATCGTATTATATTGCTCCTTATATTGCAATTTAGCAATAGTTATGATTAAGAAATATCTCAAAAGCGATAAATATTGATGAGTAGTACGAATATTCGCCATGGCTCCCTAATTCAGCTACTTTGTACAATTAAGCATCGTTATTTCTATGTTAAATTGCCACTGTCGCAAACACGTTGTTATGCTTTTTTTACACTGGTATCACGTCTGGCGTTCGTTGGGCTATTTTGACTTTCTGTCGCTGTCCAGGCGCATAGTGGGAGATATCATTTATAATGTCATATGTTAATTTTATATTCTTTGATAACAAGAATAGTTTGAATATACCAAAATCAGAATTCGTATATTGAAGACAACACAATGTCACTCTGTGGAAATAACTTCGAGGATACGCTATGTAGACAATATACACACATTGTCGGAAAATATAAAATTTATATATACAAGCTTTAGAAACGGGAAGAAACGCGAGCATTTGACGAGTTTATCTAACCTGTTTCACAGCGTCTTGAAATGAGGTATATAATTTCCGACAATATACGTATATTGTATCCACCGTGTTATGTCAAAAGCACCAAAACAACTGTCAAATTGTCCAAAAAAAGCATAAACAAGCGTCGTTCTTTGATTATATCCTCTGTGAATTCCGCGCTTATAAGCTTATAAAGCATAAATTGTGTTACTGTTTCTTATCGTTATCGTCGCTCTGCATGAATCAAGTACCAGAAAACTATATCTTGGTCAGTGATGAAATATAACAAAAAATTATAATCCGGACAATGCAATGGACTGCTCAAATCAGATATTTGATGATTTCAAGCTCATTATTAGCCTTTGTCATGGTTTATGTCCATCTTGTTATCCATATCTGAGTGATCGATGAAGATAACCACAGCAACATATAGGTAAAAACAAACAAACTAATCTACTGATAACAAGATCATCTAGTTTTAAGATACAATACTGCTATATAATAATAATACTCATGTTCTTGTCGTCACCTGTATGTCAATCATGCTGAGCTGATATAACCTGATCCTGGCGAAACATTTTCAGCCTGAGCTCTTTGACGACAGTAGAAATACTGCCCACCTGGCAGTAAGTGCATCAAAATTGCCGAATCTGAAATAAAATGTCTGTTCTTATATTTATACGGTATATCATATACATTTTATATTTGAAACATAAAGCTTCAAATTAATTTGATTAATTGTAACTAATATAGATATCCCAAGACATAGATAATGCTAGCATATTTTGGCTACAATGTGTATGCTCTTTGAGTTTCTCGCTCACGACGACTATTAAACTATTTGGCTTTCCGATCTTTTAACTTTCATCGTACCTGATGACTTTAATTCCAAAAACATGTTGTGTGTATTAAATTAGATATCTACGTATATATATGTATTCTAAAAACCTGAATTTTTAGTGCATTATACTTTTAAACTTTTAATATCGTAGATTTGTTGAGTCACGAAATCCACGATAATTGGACCTTCGAATAAAACATATTTTACATTACTTTATATTATTATTAATCTGTTTTTAGTGTGTCGATGTAAAATGACGGCGATACAGGGCCTGCAAAATTTATTAAGCTGTTCTTTGAAGATGAATCATCCGATCATCAACGATCAATTCTTCTAGTAAACATAATGAATGCCATGGGGTTTTCTAAAAGTGAGAGAGAAATACACAGACATAGCATGCATCTTCTGAATGTACAGATGAATATTTTTTGAACCACCGACAATGTCTCGAATACACTGACAGGAAGTACTTCAGAGGGCATCTGTGGTGGTATCTATAATAATAAAAGACACGATTATGATGTGATAATGAAACATAGATATTTGAAGTTAAACACTCCAGAATATTACTGACAACCATCCACATGACAATGAAGATTATGATGCATCTTCTTCTGTCGAAGAAGATGACACATTTCCAGGATATGTCAAACTATCGTTGGCGGAAGTGAAAACCAATAGTGTTTACTTGGATCGTTGTACAATAATGTATGATGACAAACTGAATTTATCAAATTCTATGATAATGGATTCAATATATAAACGACTCGTTAAAACATGCATAGATGATATTCCGGTTCAGTACTATCGATTCATAGAATCATTTCAAATAATGGATATAAACGGACCTGCGCAGACCATCAATATTATACACAAAACAGTGGGCACTGCAAAGTCTGATTATGTGATGTACATTCATTACGACACATGGCCAAATTCGGCAAACTCGTTCATAACCAAACGTAAAGCAAACAATTGACCCTCTAATAGCATGCTAGAAGTATCAACAGTCAAGGGTGTGAGGTAGTACCAGTAGGACATCATGATGGTGAAAATAATGATATACAATGGTGCATTTCTTTTCCGGGAGAACGAAGTCTACTTTTAGATCTCACTAATGTTCAAATATTGTGTTATGCATTGATCAAAATAATAGTAATGGAAAACTTAAATACGTCTCAGAGAGAAGTGGTGTCCTCGTTCCATATAAAGCTTGTCATATTTTGGTGTGTGGAGCTTTGCTAATGTCAATGGGTAGACTCAAATTACATTAATTGTTTAAATATATGTCTAACAAAGCTGATTCAGGTGATAAAAGCTAGACATATTCCACATTATATCATAGAAAGTAGAAATCTGTTTAATTCTAAAATGACAGAAAAAATGTCAAAGGAAATTGTTGACATCTTAAGAAAATATGATACGACACATGTTTTTGTATTAGATGCTTTCGAAAGTGTTTTTAAGCTAACACATTATAATAAAGCACTGTTAAAACATGAAAACTTAAAATCGACAATAATGGCTTGTTTCTATGATTATTGTTCTGCATTCTCTTCTTATTTGTTTTTTCCATCATCCTTTTGGCGTTTATACATACCACACAATTCGGCACAAAGTTTATTGAAGTATTTGAACATTATACAAAATTTGAAAAAAAGTGAAAGGAGAATCCAATCATAACTTTAAATATGTTGTCAGGAGTTTGGTGGGTTTCTTGTACTATGTATGTGATAAAGAATCAACTAAAACGACATGTGTACATGCATCAAAGCGGCTAATTCACAAATCGTTGCATCTGGATAATTCCTACGTAAAATTACGTACCGCAACATTTTTCTTGACTAACCTGGCATATAGACACATTTTTCATTTGTCCACCAAGACGAAAAGTGAATGGTGAATATATTAGTGCCATAGGCATGAATGTTCTTGAACAGTTATGCAAGGTGAAAACGACTGCAGAAATTGAGAACATTATGACAACATCTTGCCAATGTTTTATAGTTCCGTCAAATTGAAACTTTTGCCAGAAAGCTACGATATAACACAACAAAATTCCGTTTGGATATTCACAAACTTTACAAAATTTTGTTCCATGGTCTATAGATCGATGTAACCTTTATGACGGCAGAAAAATGGGTGGTTGCTGATCCCATCCAATATGAATTGCTTTCTCTACCACAAGTTCGAGATTATGAAGCATTTCCATTTTCTGGTATCCATCTCGATCCTATCTTTGTTTGCCTTCAAACTAAATTATTATGCAACTATTCGATGGGAAATGTAAATGGTATGGCTGAAATGTTGACTTTGATGAACTGTTTTATAACAGACCACACATTCACCACCAAAACAAGTTGTGTATACCTCAACATGTTCGTATACTGTCAGATAAAAGCCGGACACCATAGACAATCTGTTAAATCTATCTGACAATCTTTACGTATTTTTCCATCGAGGTATAATACTGCTACAGGATACCTGAAAATTGTTTTTCAAATTCTGAATTCTTTGTCCATATAATATTGTTAATTGTCAGTGTATAGGATATTTAATCTGACTGAAATACAATAAATACTGACCACTTTCAACAAGTTGAAGATTATATCACATGTTGTACTACTACTACTACTACCAAATACTGACCACCTTCAACAAATTGACGATTATGTCACAGATTGCACATGTTAATTGTAACATATTAAAACTGCCTACAGGTTTCGTATGCTAATTTTTGTTATAGAAGACAGCAGCCAGGAATATTTCAACCCATCAACTCAAAACTATAGGCTGTATGTGGTCGTTCTAAGTCAGAAAAGAAACAGTTTGAAGATATCAAAGAGGTAATCAGAATCCGCAAATCGAAGAACAGACAATGCAATGACTAAAAGGACAAACAGCGATCTATAAAACATTACATATGAAACTAAAGATCGAGCATCACGAATTCCGCTAAAAACCGGGGTTAGCTCATGTTCTCCGGATGGGCAAGCAGTTCCTGCTCCACATTTGACACGTGTTACTCGTGCTACCAATCAGGTGACAAGGCAAGAATGAGGAAAGGATATGTGGATTGTGATAACGACAAATGTAATATATCGTGGTCATTTGTGACACAAATGTTCCGTAACGGCTAACCAAGTCATATGTGCGAACTGTATTACATATATCGATTTTGTATAACCTGACTGTTTAGATATATGTAAGAAGAAAACAACGTGTGAACTATTCTGCTTAGATAATTGAAAATAAAACAGACAGCCGCATATAGCGTAGGAAATCTAGGTTCTTACATGCTACACGCCCACAATTGTTAGGTGGTGTGCATATGCTCGCTTTGTTTCTAATGTTCTTTTATCTTTTGAATTTAACATTGTCGTTTGTTGATATTACTTTTTTGCTAAAGTAGAGCATGAAGATGTAAAAGTAGTAATCAGAACCCGAAAATCGAATCGAAAGACAGACAACATAATTACAAAAAGAAAAGGAACAAAAGGACAAACACCAACCTACAAAACACTATACAGCAAACTAAAAAGCAAGGCGAACCTCAATAAACACCGGGAGTTAATTCAGGTTTTCCGGATGGGTAGACACTTCCTATGCCACTAGTGTCACCCGTCGTGTATAGTTAAAGATTAGTTGGAAGAATACAAAGGGGTAATTATAATCCGTAAATAGAAGAACAGATGACATAATGGACAAAAGACAAATACAAAAGGACAAAAAACGATCAACACACAGAAAACTAAAGAGCTATCCTCATCCAGGTTCTCTTGAAGGGTATGTAGTTCCTGCTCCACTAGTTACAAGTTATAAGTCGTGCATGATGAAAGGTCCGAGAAGTGCGTAAGACGAAATGGCTGATATTTTGCCAAATATGGTTTTAAGCAACAACAACTAACATGAGTATATTCCTCCAAATGTTATTGTAAATGCCATTGTGGTTATAACACGTTGTCATGATTATACTAAGTGCTAGGTCGTCTTTGGTGGAAAGGGATTATGTGTTACTCTATTCGAACAACCAATTGGTGGATTGCTGATTGAATTGCATTTATTCCTTTTCCAACAGTGGAACACAACACCATATAATTATACCATATCGACTAGAGAACAGATTAAACACTTAGCTTAGCAGATATTAAATAAGATGTCATGAGTAGCATCGAATGTCTGTCTATAATTATTTATGACCCTTGACTTAACTGTGCTATGCCAAGTCCATATACATGAGAGAAAAATGTGCTACAACCACCCCCCCCCCACACACACACACATACAAAGGATGTAAATGTTACATAATATTTGGCAAGTAGACGATAAACACTTATACTTATATATATATAGAATATATAGATCTGTTACCTTGTAAGATCGAGCTAAATTGTTTTGCTTCAGTTATGCATACAGGTGTCAATATTTTAGCATTCACATGATCCTTACGATTTTTATATTGATTAATTGATTTCATGAATATTGCTGAACAGTATTTTAAATAGAATCAAACCCGTTTTATGAGTGATCTCTACATAACAAATCACTCTCTATATAGGGCAGCTTCAATGTTGCTATTAAGGAATAGTCCATATAATTTTAACCTACATATAACGGACAACTCATACTATGATAAACACGTTATGCTTCAATTGAGTGCCATCTATATACAGTACTGAATGAATATTCAGAACGAAAACAACGTGAACAACATATACAACTCTATAAAAGAGGGAGGGTTGGGCCAACAGGGAACACGACTTTTGATAGCTGCTGAAAAGGTAGATTTAGGTAAGGCTATGTATGTAGACTTTTGGATAGATTGCAATATGTCTACATTTTTTCTAAATCTACAAAAGGTATTTTTAACCGACAAAAAACACGGTATTCCGCAAACACGTTACCCACTATGGTCCCCGATGATGCTAACTGTATTATTATCTGACACTCCTCCCCTTTTCACCCAAAAAAATCACAAGCTGGCTTCATCTTATCATCCACCTAAGGACGTTTAATCTTGATATGAAAAGAAAAAAATACGCATTCAATCAGTCAATCTTTATTTGTAATATAATGAACAATATGACTTTAACTTTGTAATGTAGCCCATTCTTGTAGAAGGTAAAATACCCGACACGCCATTTTTTCATGGTCGCTCGATCTCTATTTTTTTCCTTAACATATTTATAAAGGTTTTATTGTTGATATATTTGTGTGAATACAAAAATGTGGTATAAAATCAGTTTCATTGACAAATTTTAAATAACGTTTATCGTAAATGAATTATTTCTGTTTATGTTACTTCAATATTGCAATTCAGTCACTTGGAATCTTGGGTCAAGTTGATACATGTTAACTTTAAATATATTTTTCTTCTAATTCAATGGTTTGAAAAATTATAGTTTTTTTTAAATAGAAGATTGCCAATAACCTGCTAATCATTATAGTTACCTGTAGACTCAGACTGACATTAATCAGCCATTTTGAAATTACGGCAGGAATAACACAGATAATTGTATATATTAAAGACGTCAAGTACATTATCTAAATATTACAGTGGACATGTTAGACCAGGAAAGTTGGTGCTACTGTAGGCTGATTTCAGAAATTCAATAAACAAATCGTAGAAATGTATCCCGCTATATGCATGACCGCTCACTTTCCTGGCTTAATACATTCACTTCAATAAAAAGTGGCGGGGTTATGCTAGTTTTATAGGACCACACTGTAAAATATCACAGGACAGATAACTTTTTGTCAGCCTGTTACATGATATTTTAGAAACACAAGAAAATAAGTGTAGGACCCAAACGTTTCTACTGATGTAAGTAAAATAAAACAATAAATCATACTGGACAATAGTTTATTGTCAGCTGACCCATTTCATGAATATCTGTTAACAATAGTATATTTTAGATAACTTTGAAATATTAGTGCATACAAATTTAAACTTCAATGAAATATATATCACGTCATCAATCGGTTATATTGTATGTGTATAAAACAGACGTAAATCATCTTATTCTGTGAGCACGACATAACATTCATCACCAACGTCCATAGTCAAGAGACTGGAAAGCAGAATCATTACAAAGTCTTTGGGAGTAATAAAATGATATAAGAACAAATATGGCTTTCACTTTGCAATCTTACCCATTTTTTTTTTATTTTGCTACATTGAAATCGTACAAACGAAATTTAATAAATTTAGGACCGAAACTTTTCCATTTATGTACTTAGAATAAAATAATGAATCATATGCAATGAACAACATTTTATACTCAGGTGACATATTTTATACATATCTTTTGACAATAGTATATGTTAGATATAAAAAAAATTCAACTTCAATTAAATATATAACACGTCATCGATCGATAGTCAACTGTAATCATCTAATATTACGTGAGTACGACATAACATTCATCATGCACATCCACAATCAAGAGATTGGAAAGCAAAATAATTCAGACATCTTTAGGGGCAATAAAATGAAAAATAAAATAAAAAAACCCCCATGTCGGAAGACGAATCTTTTCCGTTTACTATATGGAAATGTTAGAAATGAAATGAATAAATGTAAAATTTAGCATAAAATATTAAACTCTATTGAAAGTCAATTAAAAGAACCAATGATACACATGTGACAATAACTTTGAGTTAGCTGACTAGGTACTAGTGGAGCAGGAATTACGTATCCTTCCAGGGTATATGAGTTTACCACTCATCCGATTTTATGTTGGGGTTCGCACTGCTCAATCGTTAGTTTTATGTGTAGTGTTTTGTAGATCAAACTACGAAAATGAAGCAATTTTGAATTTACAAAAACTAGCGTGTATAAATGGCAGCAATACACACAAGAAAAAAATCGGCCATCTGATGAATATGCGAGTGTGTGATGTTTTGTATTATAAGGTGATTATACTCGATATTGAATAAAAGAGTTGACTATACTCGATATTGAGTAAATGAGGTTAGTATATTCGATATTTAGCAAATATAGTTTTACGAAATAATAGCACGCAAAATAAAATAAATATACCTACCAAAGAAAGACAATTCTTACAAAATATATATTTTATTTGCATCAAATCGAGTGATTCAAAAGTCAATCAATCTTGTTTTTCCCGGCATTTAATTACTTACCGCAACATTCTTCTTAGCATATTGAGTGTAGTCAATACAAAATACAACTCCCCCAAACTAATATTATTTTTTTACCTGTGGAAATACATCTACCGCGATAGTATAATCAGAGCTAAATTGTGCTTACATAATCTTCATCATGTTTTGAATATAAAAAAAATCGTACAGTCAAGCCTTTGTTAAGAGGTCACCTCTTGGGCAAGAACAGACTGAAGATATCTTATAAAAACGTTCAATGCATATTATTTTTTAATAAAAGGACCAAAAAAGTTGCACTTTAATACAGGTGACTACTCAATTGAGATGTTTATTTAGCAAGGCATGATTGTATATGACATACTTCCCACTCGACAACAAGTCCATCAGAATTACCAAATATGGTTTCAATATGCAAAACATAAATGTACAATAAAATATCTATTCTTAAATTTATATTACAAATCATATACAATTTATATTTATGGTTAAAATGTAATGTTCCTAATTAATGTCATTTGTGAAAACTAATGTCGATCTTCCTCAGATATTGAAAACCTTGTTCACAAAGACTTTTAATTTATTTGTCTTACCAATCTTTCGAACCTGATGACGGCTATTTCATGCGTCGTGGACACTATATTTAATATCTACGTATATATCTATTATGAAATAACTTAAATTGTAGTGCATAACATATTTGTTGATTCTTGAATTCGTTGATTCAACTAGTGTATAAATATTATTCTTTATATGTGATTTCTTTTCAGAAATAGACAGATGGTGCTGAATTTTTAAAATCGTGGAACGATTGGCCTACATTAATTCATTCTGTATTAATATACAACCATAAACCTGATATCAATCTGCTTCAGTGCATCACAATACAATGACGGGGCTTCAGGAGTTCCGCGAAAACAATGTCTTTGATGAGGAAACATCCGACCAACAACGATCAATTCTTCTAGTAGAAATAATGAATGTTTTGGGGTTTTCTAAAAGTGAGCGAGAAATACACAGATATAACATACAACTCTATGAATGTTTTTCGAACCAGCAACAAATGCAAGATTACAATGAAAGGAAGTACTGCAGAGGGCATGCGTGGTGGTTTTTATAGTAACAATAACCACCACGCTTATGATTTATTATTCACAATTAGATATATCAAACAATACACTCCACGTACAAACAACATTAACAACCCTCCACTGTTACTGCTACATGACAATGAATATTATAATGCATCTTGGATTGTCGAAGAAGATGACAACTTTCCAGGATATGTCAAACTATCATTGGCGGAAGTGAAAACCAGCTGGTTCATTGTAGAAGAAGGAATGATGACAAACTGTATTCATCAAATTCTGTGATGATGGATTTATCATATGAACCATGTGTTGAGTCATGGAAAGAGGAGTACAACCTTTTGCTTTCCAACAGACCATTAGGTCCGTATGAGAAAAACGATAAAAAAGTACCAGCTCATACACTCCACACTAAAGACTATAGAGGGTCTACTATATAACCAGATGTAAGCCAAACAATTTTCCCTCAAACAGCTTGCTAGAAAAAATCAAAAGTCAAGGGTA
Organism: Gigantidas platifrons; assembly: GCA_002080005.1. NCBI lineage: Eukaryota > Metazoa > Mollusca > Bivalvia > Mytilida > Modiolidae > Gigantidas > Gigantidas platifrons. Next base: position 133,745 of record MJUT01004692.1, read on the forward strand.
TGACGTAGCACCAGTAGGACATCATGATAGTCAAAATAATGATATACAATGGCGCATTTCCTTTCCAGGTGAACACAATCTATATTTAGATCTCACTGATGTTCAACTATTGTGTTATGCATTGATCAAAATAATACTAAAGGAAAACTTGAATACATCTCAGAGAAGAGTTGTCGTCGTTCCATATAAAGCATCTAATATTATGGTGTGTGGAGCTTTGTTCATGTCAATGGGTAGACTCAAATTACATTAATTGTTTAAATATATGTGTAACAAAGCTGATAGAGATGATAAAAGCTAGATATATTCACATTATATCATAGAACGTAGAAATCTCTTTAGTTCTAAAATGATAGGAAAATTGTAAAAGGAAATTGTTGTCGTCTTAAGCAAATATGATAAGATAAATGTTTTACATTAGATGCTTTCGATCATGTTTCTAAGATAACACATTATAATAATGCTCTGTTGAAACATGAAACATTAAAATCAACAATACTGTCTTACTTTAGTGTTTGTCTTGGTACTTTCCTTTCCTTTGTGTTTGGTCCATTTTCTTTTTGGGACTCATATATACCAACCAATGTTACAAAAAGTTTGTTGAATTATATAAAGATTCTACCAAATTTGAAAGAAAGATAAAGGATTGGCCGTCCATTACGTTAAGTGTATTGTCAGGAGTATGGTGGGTTTCTTATATGATGTAATGTATAAAGAATCAAAGAAAACAGATGTTTTACTTGCATCAAAACGACGTATTCAAAAATCGTTGAATCTGGATAAGTATTGTGTAGAATTACGTGGCGCAACATTCTTCTTAACTCACCTGGAATATAGTCAATCAATTGACATTTCTGACACAATTCTTACTTTTCCACCAAGACATAAAGTGGACAGTTATGATGAATATTCTAACATCATATATATGAAGGTGTATCAAAAGCTATGTGAGGTGAAAACGACTGAACAAATTGAGAACATTATGACTGAAATCTTGTCAATGTTTACCAGTTCCGTCTATTTGAAATCATTGCCAGAAAACTACGATATAACACAACAAAATCCCGTTCGGGTATTCCGTAATCTCACACACATAGTTTTCTATGGTCTATGCATGGACGTAACTTTCATGACGACGGCAGAAAAATAGGTGGTTCCTTATCCCATCCAATATGAATTACTTTCGCGACCACAAAATGCAGATTACGAAGAAGTTCCATTTTCTTGTATCCATCTGGATCCATTGTTTGTTTGTCTTTAAAACAAATTATTATGCTACCATTGATGGGAAATGTAAATGGCATTGCTGAAATGTTAACTTTGATGGGCAATTTTATCACAGAATATACATTCACCACGAACGCAAGTTGTGCATACCTCAACATGTTTACATGCTGTCAGATAAAAGCCGACACCACAGACAATCCGTTAAATCTATATTATAAACGCATTTTTTCCATCGAGGTATAATACTGCTTCTGGGTACCTGAAAATTGTTCTTCAAATTCTGAATTCTTTGTACATATATAATTGATAATATTAAATTTATAAGACATCTAATCTGACAGATATTTTCGAATATTCTGAAAACCTTCAGCAAGTTGAAGATCGCATATGACATTTAAATTTTTTAGCTGTCTAATCTGGCAATTTTGAACGTACCTGATGAAAGTTATTTCAGAACCGCGTCGTGCGCACTAAATTAGATGCAAAATATTTGTATTAGTTGACTGTTTGATGTGTATATTAATATGTTGTATTAATAGAAGAAAGCTTAAATAGTGATGGTCAACAAATCCACCAATATCAACAAAAGTAGCAATCCCTTCTCTCCTCAAATTCATGAATCATAAAAAAAACGCCTTATGGCATGGGAAATCCGGGACGTGATATGGAACAGACACACTTCATTTAACATTTTGATTAAACTTTTTCGTTTGTTGATATTACTTTTTAGTCGAAATAGAGCTTGAAAATACCGTATCTCGAAGGACAGACAACACATTGACACAAAGAAAAATGACAAAAGGACACACAATGGTCGACAAAATGCCATACAAAAACCAAAGCTCGAGCAAAGCGAACCTCCAATAAAATCGGCAGTGAATTCAGCTGCACCGGAAGGGTAGGTACGTCCTGTTCCATTGGTGCTACCTGTCGTGTATATCTAAAGAAAAGTTTGAAGATACCAAAAGGGTAATGAAAATTCGTAAATCGAAGGATCGAGAACATAATGACCAAACGAAAAGGCAAAAGAACAGTGATCCACAAGAAAGATCCCAGAAATCTAAAGACCCAGCGACGCGAACCCCATTCAAGTGCTCTTGAAACGTATGCAGTTACTGCTCCACTAGTTGTCCCCGTCGTGTTACTCTAGTTACAAACAGGGTGATAAGTCATAAGTGAGTAAATAACTGGGAAGTACTTAAGAAAAAAGGTACATATACATGGTCATTTGTGACACAGATATTCCGTTGCAGTCATGGTGGTGAGCATGAAAAAGTGATGACTTTATCTGATCAACAACATTTAACTTATACTTCTTTGTTAAATTGTGATATGTTTCTTTAATGTCACGATACGATATGGCTGATATATTGCAGCAAATGGTGTTAAGCAAAAACAAATAATGTGAGTATATTTCTCTGGTTACAACACGTTGCTGGGATAATGAAAGACGATACTAAATGCTGCGTTGTCATTGGTGGAAAGGGCTTCTGTGTTCTGTATTACTGTACTCAACCAATCAATTGGCGGATTATTGGTTGCTTAAACTCCAGCGACTAAATTGCATCTACTCCATTTCGAAATCTACAAAGATGCTCTTTAGCGCACAAGGAGCATAGCGTTCGCCAAACAGGACACCCATTACGGTAATGTTTTCCGTGTAATAACACCAACCACATCGAAAGGGCGCCCCTCCAAAATTGGAACACAATACCATATAGATGTACCATACCTACTAAAGAATATATTAAGCAATTAACTTATCATATATCGACAACGGAGTAAGATTAAAAACAAAACTCTACGAAAAACATGATTAATTAACTTTTCCGATGGTCACTCCCCGTTTGTCAGTAGCAATATTCCAGCATCAGCAGCATATGGAGTTTACATTTCACAACCTATACGCTATAATAGATTTTGTGCCCAGTACAGTGGCGATTTTCTGGAATTAGTTCAGCTGCTGACGCAACAGTTGCTCGGAGGTTGAAGTCATCGCTGCAAGAAATTCACGGTCGTCATCACACTCTAGCTTACACTTACGAAATATCATATCTCAACTGACAATGTATCTTTTACTTTTTCAGTAGACGTTTTCATTCCTCTAAACCTTACAAGACTTTTACCGGACTTGGTTGTATATATGAATCACGCGGCAGTTGTCGTATTAGAATCAAGATCTGCTTACCCTTCTCGAGCACATGAGTTCATCCTCTGTATGTTGGCGGGGTCCATGTGACATTCAGCGTTCCGTGGTGTGATGTTCGCTACGATTCCTGTATAAAATGATGTTCGCTTCATCATTACTTCCTTTTGTTTGTAGGAGGGTTCATGTCTTATTTACGTTATTTGTGTTTGCTAGCGCATAGTGGTGTCTAACACGCTTTGTGTTGTGTTCTTGCTTTTTTCGTCTTGTGTACCATGTGATATCAGTTTCGCCGGATTTTTCCATTTTTTATTGCACCGTCGGTATTCTCTTACGTTTATTATATAATATTCCATGGATAAAATCGAATGACTATAATAACCTATGACACTTGACCTGACCGTACTATGCAAAGTCAATGGAAATGAGAGAAAAAAGTTATACCATCCCCTCCCTCAAAGAAGGTAAATACTATATAGTATATGACAAGAAGCCGACAAACACTTATAAACATTAATCCATTCCCTTGAAAAATAAGGCTAAATTACTTTGCTTCAATTATTTACACAATTGTCTAGTTTCTTTTTATTCATTTGCATGATCCGAATGATTGTTATTTTGATTGATTGATTGATTGATTGATTGATTGATTGATTGTTATTTTGATTGATTGATTGATTGATTGATTGATTGATTGATTGATTGATTGATTGATTGATTGATTGATTGATTGATTGATTGATTGATTGATTGATTGATTGATTGATTGATTGATTGATTGATTGATTGATTGATTGATTGATTGATTGATTGATTGATTGATTGATTGATTGATTGATCGATCGATCGATTGATTGATTGATTGATTGATTGATTGATTGATTGATTGATTGATTGATTGTTGCTTAACTGCCATTGAGCAGTATATAAAATTCCAAACCCCTCTTAAGGTGCACCTCTCCACAGCAAATAACTCTCTATAAAAGGCATTCTCATTTTGCCATGAAGGAATATTCCATATAATTTTAACTGCTGATAAGGGCACATATTAAGGTTCCTCTAACTGGCATTTAAATACAAAATAGACTGTATATTCAGGATGAGACCAATGTCAACAACATATAAAACTATATATAGAATAGAGTAAGCGTCGACCAACCTGGGTCACGACATTTGTTAGCTACTGAAAAAGCGCGGAGAATCGGATGAGGCTATTAATGTAAACTTTTGCATATACTACAATATTTCTAACCTTTTAAAGATTTAAAGAAGGTGCTTTTAACCTGCAGAAAGCATGACACACCACAACTACGTTACCAAAAAAATGAGCTGGCTTCTCCCTATCCCACACCCGAGGACGTTTTACTTTGATATGAAAAGAAACAAAAATAAATAGACACATGCAATCAATACATCGTTATTTGTGAGATAAAGAAAATATGACTTTGACTTTGTAATGTAACCCATTCTTATTATAGAAGGTAAAATAACCGACATGGGATATGTTCATGATAGTTCGATCTCTTTTTTTTTAATAACATTTATACAGGTTATATTGTTGATATATTGGTGTGAATAAAAAACAAATGTGCTACAAAGTCAGTTTTATTGAACATTTTAAACGAAATTTAATTGTCCATGAACTATTTCTGTTTATGTTATTTCAATATTGTTATTCAATCACTTGGAATCCTGGGTCAAGGTGATATATGCAAACTTTAAAGACATTGTTCTTCTAATTCAACGGTTTGAAAAAAAAATATAGATTTTAGATAAAATTTGACGGATTGCCAAATAATTATCAAATAATTACCTGTAGACTCAGACTGACATTCATCAACCATTTTGAAATTAAGGTAAGAATAATAATGATGATTGTATATATTGAAGACGTCAAGTATGTTATCTAAATATTATAGTGGACATGTTAGACCTGGAGAGTCGGTGCTGTAAAGGCTGATATGAATCTGTTAATTGTCCACATAAAAATTAAAAACACAAAATATCATACAGTCTAAATATAGTTCAGATATCCAATCCAAATACCATAGAAAGAGGACAAATCGATATCTCTAGCAAACGTATAATTTCTCCATCCTGGCTAGGTATAGTCACTTCAATAAAAACAAGTGGCAGGATTATGATTGTTTTAAATGTATTTAACGAACAATGAGGCATGCGTTGACAATAAAGATATGAAATACTCAGTTTTATTTTTCTCTCTCGCGATTTTTACTTGGTATTAGATTCAGTATTTGTAAATTTGTTCATTTCATGAGCATAAGTGAAATACTGCACATCTAAACAACAACCAATCATTGATTGACAGAAGAAAAACAATGATGACTTGCACTAACCAATAATTGTTAACCGATATGTCTTTGTCTAATGTTAAGATGTTTATTTAAATTCCCCCCACGATATGGCTGATATATTGCTAAGGAAGGTATTAAACAAGAACAAATTATATTTCTACAAATATTATTTTTAATACTACATTGGTTACAACTCGTTGTTGATATAATTAAAGATGATACTAAATACTGCGTTGTCATTGTTGGAATGGGATTCCGTGTTTCTCTATTCCAACAATCAATTGACGAATTGATGGTTGTTTAAAGACCAGGGACCAAATTGCATATACCCCATTTCGAAATCTACAAAAGGGGTCTTCAACGCACAAGGAGCGTGGTGCGCTCCAAACACGACACCCAGTAAGGTAATCGAAAGAGAGCCCCCCTCCCCTATTCCCCAACAGTGGAACACAACACCATGTAGTTGGACCATATCTACTAAAGAACAAATTAAACAATTATCATATCATATATTGACAACGGAGTAAGAATGAAAAACAAAACGAAAAGCGTGATGGATTAACTTTCCCAATCGTCAGCACCACCCCCCTCCCCTTTTCATCATAAACAATATTCCACCATCTACAGCGTATGGAGTTTACATTTCACACTTCATTCGTTATCATAGACATTGCGCCTAGTGCAGTTATGTTCTTGACAGAGCTTAGCTGCTGCCCAAAGGCTACTCAAACAAGACTACGTTGCTTATAAGTAAGTTGATGTCATCTAAGGTCGTCATTACAATCGGGTTGACCAATACGAAATGTCCATATATAAAATAAGGGTAATAACAAAATTATCTTCGTCCTCTGTACCATATGCTCCTTGTTCCGCTTAATTGTTCATATTTATTGGCCCTTTGGTATTTTGTAACGTTTATTAAATAATATATCATTGGTAGCAACGAGTAACAGTCCATAATTGTTTATGACCCTTGACTCATTAAGGTAAGAATAATACAGATAACTGTATATAGTGAAGAGGTCCAGTGCATTATCAAAATATTACAGTGGACATGTTAGGTCAGGAAAGACTTTCGGCTAAGGCTTATATATCTGTTATTTCAAATAAAATTATATAAGCACAAAATACCATACAGTCTAAATACAATTCAGAAATTCAATAAATAAAATCGTAGAATAGATACATGATCGCTCACTTTCATGGTTAGATATTTTCACTTTATCGACAAATGGCGGTTTTAAGCTAGTGATATGACATATGAGATCATACTGTAATATAGTACAGTACAAAGAAAGTCATGCCAGTCTGTTACAATGAAATGTTGGAAACGAAAGTTACTAAATGTAGAACCCAATTTTGTCCACTCTTGTAACTAAAATTATGAATAATATATACTGGACAAACAATGAAACTGGCTTCTGCCTATTCCCCACCCGTGTACGTTTGATTTTGATATAAAAAGAACAAAAAAAGAAATATACATACACCATCAATAAATCTTTATTCGTGATATCAAGAAGACTATGACTCTTGACTTTGTAATGTAACCCATTTTTATTGTAGAAGGTAAAATAACCGACAAACGATTTTGTCATGGTCGTTCGGTTTTTTGTTATATGATATATTAATGCAGGTTGCATTGTTGATGTATTGGTGCGTTAACAGGCAACATAAGACAATAAAGATATAAAATGATAAATATGACTTTAACTGCCTTTTTCTTCTAAATCAATTGTTGGAAATTTTCGTTAGGTTTTGAATAAAATTTGACGGATTGCCAGATAATTATCGTATTTAGCTGTACATTCAGACTAACATTAATCAACCTTTTACGAAACTAAGATATTTATACTAGAGATCAATTTATATAAGCTGGAGGACACATTAAGGGAGCTTGTCCAACTGTTTTTCATAAAGAAGAATGGCCAACGTAGATACAAATACCTTGTGTTATGAAGGGACAGATCTTAATTTGTATAAAGACACTCTGATTGTACCAACAAGTTCTCTGAAACTTATATCATCAACATGCTCGTGTTTTTTATTAACAACATATGTGTTATCTTTTGGTGGACGTGTTTTTCAACAGACAGTCGGCTTATCTGTGGGCACAAATTGTTCACCTCTTCTGGCCGACTTGTTCCTTAATTCGCATGAGGCAGACTTCATACAGGGTCTTCTCAGGAAAAACGAAAAGAAAGTAGCCCGATCCTATAATTTCATGTTATATAGATGATGTCCTTTCACTAAATAATTCTAGATTTGGTGATTTCGTTGATCGCATCTATCCCATTGAGCTTGAAATAAAGGATACCACAAATGGAGATACGTGTCCTTCATACCTTGACCTACACCTCGAAATTGACAGTGATGGGCAATTAAGAACGAAACCTTACGATAAAAGATATGATTTCAATATTTTCATTGTGAACTTTCCATTCATATGTAGCAACATTCCAGAATCTCTCAGTTTGTACGATATTCCTGAGCTTTTGGTTCCTATCACGATTTCCTTCATAGTGGGTTTCTGCTAACATGGAGGCTACTAAGCCAAAGGCTCGTCTTAGTTAAGTTGAAGTCATCACTTCGAAAGTTGTACGGTCGCCACCACTACTTGGTTGACCGTTATGGAATGTATGTGTCACAAATGTACTTTTTCTTTGGACCATTGTGTTGTCTGTTCTTCTGCGATACACGGATTTGTATTGCCCCTTTGGTATCTTCAAACTCTTCTTATATACTGAAGATTTCAAATACTGAAGATGTCAAATACAATATCTAAATATTACAGTGGATGTGCTAGGTCAGGAAAGTTGGAGCTCTAAATAATATGCTCCATTATATACGAGTTGTTAGTTTTGCCAAATATGACTGCATGTCAGTGACGTGAATGAATGGATTTAAAAATTAGCCGTTCTATTTTTCTTTAATGAATTTGTTCAGCAATTACATGTTATCTGGTGAACAATTACCATGATGTG